>CAUYTI010087941.1:0-66826 GCA_963575145.1 Galago senegalensis | reverse complement strand
ATATGCTGGAGGTGGCAGGTTCAAACCCAGCCCTGGCCAAAAAAAAAAAAAAAAAAAGAATGACTATAGCTATTGAGTGAGGGGGAATTCTTGATAATTATAAAATTTTAAATATTGTTTAACATAAAAGCCAAATGATTTATATTTGGAGGGTAGCTTCCGTTATTCTCCCTTTAAAACGCTGAAACTCTATAGGAGAGTGTTACCATAGTTTTCTAAAATATTTTGAAGATATCAATTTCATATTAAAATACTTCTATAATATTATATGTTTAATATGTTCTATGGTTAATTTTAAAATGCTATGTTCCTTTATTCTCAGTTTGGTTTTGAAAATTCTTCTACATTAAAAGCAAAGATATTGACATCCAAATAAACTTACTGCAGGAAAAGATCTATAATATAATTTTATGGTTCAGGGAAAGGAATATCCCAGGAAGATTATTAATTATGGTTTAATAATTCCAACCCAAGTAGGAATGATTAATATTTCTCAAATTTAACCCTTCCTCTCCATCCTCATTGTCACTGTTTTGCTTCACACTCTCATCATCTCTTAGGCCAGTTATTACAGTTACCTCCTACTATGTTTTCTCCTTTCCTACTGCCAAGGACTGAATTTAATCCCCCAAAATTCATATGTTGAAGCCTTTACCTTCAATGTGTTGGTATTTGGAGATGGGGACTTTGGGAGATAATTAAATTTAGATAAGGTCTAAATCTAATGAGGCTGGGGCCCTGGTGGTAAGATTAGTACCTTTCTAAAATGGAGACCAGATTGTTTGCTCTTTCTCCCTCTCTTTCCCACATGAAGTCCCAGTGAGAAGGCAACTGTCTGGAAGCCAGTAAGAGAACCTTCACTAGAACCAAGCCATGCTAGTACCCTGATTTCAGAGTTCTTACAACCTCCAGAGCTATGAGAAAATTAATTTCTGTTGTTTAAGTCACTCCCTCTGGTATTTTGTTCTGGCATTCCTAGCTGACTAATACACCTTCTAACTCCAAATCATTTTCCACAGTACTGCCAGATAATTTTCTTTCTTTCTTTTTTTTTTTTAAGTCTCATTTTGTCACCCTCCTCAGAGTGCCACAGTGTCATAGCTCACAGCAACCTCAAACTCTTAGGCTCAAGAGATCGTCCTGCCTCAGCCTCCCAAGTACCTGGGATTACAGACACCTACCACAGTGCCTCACTATGTTTTAGAGACAGGGTCTTGCTCTTGCTCAGGTTACTCTCCAACTCTTAAGTTCAAACAGTCCACCTGGCTTGGTTTCCCAGAGTGCTAGGATTACAGGCATCAGAATGATTTTATTTTTATCATACAAATATGATTATATCATTCCCTTAAAATTCTTTTATTGTTCTTCAGTCATTCAATAAACTTGTATTAACTCCCTATGTGTGCCAAGTACCATTACCATATAGATTGAAAACTGGAAATAGATGCTGGAAACATCATATGGATTAAAAAGTTTGTGTGATTTAATGATTTTTGGAGTATAGCCTATAAGGAAGACAGTTGTTAAATTAATTTAACTTTTATAGGTGTGCAAAGTAGTCTCCTGCCTTCAAGATTAAACCCTAATTTCTTTAATATTATCTCTTTAATGAACTGGCCCCTCCCTACTTCATCTCTTCACAGTTTTTTCTTCCTGCCCTCTACTTTAGTCTTTCTCAACTACTGGCAGTTGTCCAAATGCCTCTATACTTTTTATACCTTCAAACAAGCAACTCTTTCTGCTATTTCTGCTCTTATTATATTTAGATCCTAGACCTCTGAGCCTCCAGGTAGATTTCACTTATTAAAAAGCCTTTCCTGAATCAATACCTGACCAGTAATAAATACTGGTTAATTGGCCACCTCTATCATAACACTTAGTGGTATAGTATTTGTTCCAGATACCCATTACTACATACAAACCACCCCAACTTTAGCCGCTTAGGACAACAACAATCACTTTTTATATTTACAAACAGAAATTTGGTCAGAGCTATAAGGGACAGCTTGTCACACTGTCAGTGAGAGTGACTCAGGCTGGGATGACACTACTGTTAGAGCTGCAGTCATTTACTAATGTGCTCAGTTTTGTGTCTGGCAGTTGAATCCTAGCTGTTGGCTGAGCTGTTGGGATTATTAGACAGAACAACTCCATGGGACCTCCTATGTGTCTGCTTGGTTTATTGTCCTCTCAGCATATTGCATGGGCATAAGGCTAAGTATTCCAAGAGTCAGAAAACCGGGACTGCCAATTTCTTAAGACCTGGGTTGGGAAATGGACGTGTGTTATTTCAGTCCTATTCTGCTAGGAGGTCACAGCATCTGCCCTCAAGGGGAAAGGAAATGAACCTCTAGTTGGAAGGAGGAGATTTCAGAGGTCATACTTAAAAGCTACCATAATATTATAATTTTTTACTTATTTGTATAAGGATTAGTCTATGAATCGTTTATATTTATGGGCTCTTCATAGCAAGATTCTTCATAAATGTTTGTTAAATACAGTAAAGAAACAGACTATGTTGTGATTAAAATGGCAAACTTCCCTTATTGGTCAGAAGTGAGTAATAGGATCTAGACTGTATCTTTTTTTTTCACCATAACCAAATGGGGCATTGGACAAAATATATGGAACAATTGATTTCAAACATGAGACAATAGCCAGCACTACTCTGTGATCCCATGGAGAAAGGAAATATACCTAGTGAGGCCTATGATTACAGCAGCTTTCTGCCTGGTATCAGTTTCTGGACTGTGGCATGAGAATGGGGAACCCAAAAGAGCCACAAGGGCTTATTGTATTGACAAGAGAAAGGACAGTTTAGGGAGACCAAGAGACCAGAGTTTGGAAGACAGAATATTAGGAGTTCCCACAAGGTCAAGAATAGTGCTTGTTCCCATCAGATAGGAGGGAAAACCTTCCTATTTCACAGTATACGTAGTACATTTTTCTCTATACTCACACTGACTACAGAACTATTCTGTGACCACATACATGAGGGGTTTTCCACACCAAGAAATTCTTCAGATCTTTATGGACACCAACTGGATATCCTACAATTTAACCCAATTTTGACAGTCTTCCTAGAGATAGCATCAGATCCACAAATTAAGGGCTCACTCCCACAGGACTTCCCCTACTTCAAACAACAATCACAAGTCCAGGTTGTCACCTGTACTTATGGCTGAGTGGCTATAAATTGGACATCTCCACAGCCCCCTCCTTGGATTTAATAATTTGCTAGAATGGCTCACAAAATTCAGTGAAACATTTTCCTTGCATTTACCTATTTATTACAAGGGACACAACTCAGGAATAGCCAAATGAAAGAGATGTATAGGGCAAAGTATGTGGGAGTGATGTGGAACTCCCGTACTGTATTGAATTCTAGTCTTATGGTGTTCAGGGTTCTATTTTGAATGCAAGTTGAACTTTCTCATACTAGATGCAGGGTTTAGTCTCCCTTGACAATGTTTACAGTTCTCTGTCTTATGCCAACTCCCCAGTGTGGCGGATATAGATATAAGGTTGTGCCTTATACAACTACCTCCTGGTGACCACCTCCTTGTGGGACAGCTTGATATAACCTACTTGACTTGCCCCACTAACTCCTACTCCTACTGTGTGAATATGTTGCAATGACTGCTTCTTAGCCACAATGGGACTCCACTGAACTTGCACCTACTTGCTTTAACCTAACAATTACTGACAGAACTCCCTTGGGGAGTTCTAAGTAATGCCCTTGACCCTAAAAAGGCCTCATCCCACCAGTCCCTTGCACTCTCATTGCCTTTCATATTCCCCACCTACTGGTTGAGCACTGTCCCAGATGGCTCCCCACTTTCCATGGGCCCCCTGAAGTATGCTCTCTCCTCTCCAGGATCTGTAGGCAACAAACTGCTTCTGTTATTTCTCATGTTTCATTGAGTTGCCTCCTCTATCTCATCTGACCAGGCAACCTAACCTAGCTTCTTTCCTGATCTGGACTCTGCTAGAGAATAAGTATCTTGGTAGAAGTAAACTGGATGCAAGTCAAACAAGAGCTACAAGTGTATCCGCCAGTATAAATAAGTTTCCTATGAAATAGACACCTGGTCATGAATCAGATGCTTAGGTGTTGGTCTGCAAGGAAAAAGATCAAATGTGTGAAAGACACTATAAACATCCATGACCAAAAATCCCTTATGCCCAGCCACTCTTATGAGAGAGACCTCAAAACCAAATGAGGAAAAAATAAAACCTCAATACACGTTCTCTCCAAGTATGCTACCCTCCCAGCACCTCTCCATGTTCAGCAACACAGAATGCTCTCTAAACCCTGTGCTTTGGGTTTTTATGGAGGCTTCATTATCTAAGCACGCTGGATGAAATCATTGGCCACTGGTGATCAACTCAGTCTTCAGTCCCTGTCTTCTTGGAGGTTAAGGGGTAGGACTGAGAGTTTTAACCTTCCAATCACTAGGTTGTTTTCTTCTGACAAACATCACCCATCCAGAAGTTCCCAACTACAAGTTATCTCTTTAACTACAAAAAGACATATCACTTCAGAAAGTGCAAAGATTGTAGGAGCACTGTGCCAGGAAAATAGGGCCAAAGACCAAATATCTATTTATTTGTCATGTCACAGAGGTTATTAGGTAAAGTACTCAAGGTAGAGTACTTAGAAGTGTTTTGCCTTAGGAAGAGGGCAAAATTAGCTTTAGGCTAAAGTTGCTGCTGCTCCCCTAACAAAGCTTAAAAGCAAAAAGCCGAAAGAATCAAATTGTTTTCAAGTAACTGTACCAGAACAAAGCTCAAGAGTATTTATAAGAACATAAACATATCTAGCACTCAAAGACATAAAGTACATAATGTCTCACATCCAACCAAAAATCATCAGACTATCTACAAGAAATTTACTTTAAAAATGTATTAGAGCATACAAAGATATACTATGTTAATAATCAAAATAAAGCTGGAGTTGCTATATTAATATCAAAGTAGATTTCAGAGAAATGCCTATTCCTAGGTATACAGAGTGCCATTTTATAATGAGAAGAGGATAATCCTATATATTTTTGCATATAATAATGGAACTTCAAAATACATTACATAAAAACTGATGGAACTTCAAGTAAAAATAAACAAGTGTATAATTAGAAATTTTAATTCCCTTGTCTTGGTAGGACATGTAGACAGAAAATCAATATTGTCGAAGGCTTGAACAATACTACCATCCAACTTGACTTCAGTGAATACCCATTTTTTTCTAGTGTACATGAGATTAAGATAAATCATATTCTGAGCCTTAAAACAAATCTCAATAAATTTAAAAGGATTCATATCATACATTGGCATTAAATAAAAAATACAGAACTGAAGGATATTTGAAAATCCCTAAACATTTGGAAACTAGTTAGCATACTTCTCAATGACTCAAGGAGTCAAAAGAGAAATAAAAGTGGAAATTAAAGGTATTTTTGAATTGAAAACATTATATCTAAATTCATGGAAACAGTTAAAACAGTATTTAGAGAGAGATAATATAGCACCTATATAAGAAAAGAAGAAAGGTCTCTATTCAATGATTTCATCTTTTACCTTAAAAAAGCAGAAAAAGTAACAAATGAAATTTGAAGTAGAAGAAAAGAAATAAACAGAATGGAAATCAGTGGTAAAAAACCACAAAAACTATAGGAAAAATAAATGAAACTAAGGTTAGTTTTTTGAGATGAATAAAATTGATAAAACCATAGCCAGACTGATGGTGGAGAGGAAGTCACAAACTTACCAATTTCAGGAATAAGAGGTGGCATTACTACAGATGCTACAAATATTAAAAGGATAATAAGGAAATATTTTGACCAACTTGAAGAATTGGATGACATAGAGGAAACAGTAAATTCCTTCAATGCCACAAACTACTAAAGCTCATCCAAGAAATATGAACTTGAAGAGCTCTATTTGAGTTTCTTGTTAAAAACTTTTAACAAAGTTAACTCCAGACCTAAATGGCTTCACTGGAAATTTTAAAAAGAGATACGCGGCAATTTTGGATTGGGGTGGAGGGGTAATGTTCCATCTTCATTACTTTGACTACAATAATGTTTTTATGGGTATACATACCAATTAAATTGTGCATCACGAATGTGTAGATACTGTATTGTAATTCAGAATATGCTTGAATAAAGCCATTAAAAAGTCACCAGAAATTATATCCTGTGCAACTGTTTATAGTTAATGCTAAAAAATTTTAGGTCATCACTTAAAAATATAAGAAACATTAAGTGTTTCTGAAGTTATGTGTTTCAAAACAGCAAGAATGTTTGAAAACCACAGCCTTAGACTCATCCCCAGCAGCTCGATTGCCTCTCCCCACCTCTTCCCTCCTCTCCTAATAGATATTCTGGAACAGCTGCTTCCTCTATCATGGTTTGATATCTTTCCTTTTGGAGAAGGTTGAAGCAATCTGTATCACACCAGGTTTCATGAACAGCCTTTTCATAACAAAAGATAGTATTATAAGGACTATAAATATCCCACATTCATAATAGTTCACCTTGTGCCTTCTCCTTTTGCCTCATTTCCTATTATAATGATCATATATTTTATATACATATTTATGAACACCTAATAATTGCCACAGGTTGGATAACTGGATTAGCAGCTGGTCTGGGTTTATGACATTTCTACTACTCAGTCTGTAGCTAATGCATCCTGAAGGCTCTTGGACAATGAAAACCTCACCACAGAGTCTGCTGCTCCCCAGCATTTACTGTTCAAATATTTATTTCAAAACAAATGATTTTTCAACATTTAGCACAATAGAAAACACATATGCTTGCTGAGGGGTAAAGAAAGAGAATGAGAACTGAAGAGAAAAAGGATCTTTGTTATAAAATTCCCCACACTGTATCTGTGCTGATACAGAAAATTTTCTCCCAAGGAGCATTTAAAATACAACTTAGGTTGTGTTTAGCCTTACATAGTTAATGTTCATAATAGCATATGTGTATGTTTGGTTTTATTTTCTTTCTTTTTTTTTTTTTTTTTTTTTTTTGAGACAGAGTCTCAAGCTATCCCCCTGGGTAGAGTGCGGTGGCATCATAGCTCACAGCAACCTCCAACTCCTGGGCTCAAGTGAGTCTCCTGCCTCTGCCTCCCAAGTAGCTGGGACCACAGGCGCCAGCCACAACACCTGGCTACTTTTTGGTTGCAGCCATCATTGTTTTGGCGGGCCCAGGCTGGATATGAACCCGCCACCTTAGGTGTTTATGGCTGACGCCTTAGCCACTTGAGCCACAGGCGCCGAGCCTGGTTTTATTTTCATGGTCAATTTCATAAGGTATGAAATAGCTCTTTAGGAATAAAGTTCTCATTTATAACAATATACCTATATAACAGAAGGGTTTTACTTATAAAGTCTGGACTTTCAACTGTTAGCTAGAACCAAATTTGTATGATTGATTCTGTTCTAAAGGAGATTCTACGTAAGCTCTAAAGGAACTTCTCTGTGCCTCAGCTTGCATGTCAATAAAAAAATGAGATTGGGTTAAATAAATTCCAATATTTCCTTTCCAACCATAATGCTCAACTTAATCATTTTCTAGATTAATGCCTTTGTATTTAGAGCTTTCTCACTCTTCACATTTCAGTTCTCATTGTCTTTCTTTGTATTTGTTCTTAACTGTGTTTCCCCTACTCACTTCTGCTACATCTTACAAGTACTCCCCTGAATGCACTAGCGGTCTTCCTCATGTTCACTTCTTTCATGATCTTTACAAATAGCTGGCTGAGTTTTTTTTTATTTGGAGAAAAGAGTCTCATTTTGTTGCCCTTGGTGGAGTGCTGTGCTGTCATAGCTTACAGCAACCTCAAACTCCTGGGCTCAAGTGATTCTCTTTCCTCAGCCTCCCTGACAGCTGGGACTACAGGCGCCTACCACAATACCCAGCTATTTTTAGAGATGAGGCCTCACTCTTGCTCAGGCTGGTCTCAAACCTGTGAGCTCAGGCAATCCATCCACCTCAGCCTCCCAGAGTGCCAGGATTACAGGCATGAGCCACCACACCAGGCCAAACTGGGTAAGTTTTAAAATTTTTTTATGTTAATGACACCATTTCTGACTACTGATATCATTGCTCTTACCCTGTTGAAATAAACACACTACATGCCTCCTCACATTTTGGCATAATTTGCAAAGAACCTATACATTACAGATCATTAAAATCATTAGCAATGTCACTAACACTATTCACAAATACAAATCAGTAACATAAGATTTGTTACAAAGCTATGTTAATCAAGACAATATGGTACTAGCACAAAGACAAATCAATGGAACAGAATAGACAAATATGTCTGTACTTAGGTGGCCAATATTTTTGATAAATATTCAAAGGCGGAGAAAGGATAGATTGTCAGCAGATGGTGTAGGAACACTTGAATGTCTACAAGCAAAACTTCAAACCTATTCCGTACGTCAAATTATGTACAAAAATTAATTCAAAATGGATCATAGACCTAAATGTAGAGCCTCTAAGTATTAAATTTCCAAAAGCAGGACAAAACCTTTGTGACTTGGGTTAGGCAATGATTTCCTGGATCTAACATTGAAAATATAATCCTTCAAAGAAAAAAAAATCAGTAAACTGAACTTCATCAAAATTAAGAATGCCTGTTCTTTGAAAGACACTGTGAAAAGCACCCCAAAACTAGGAGAAATGTTTGCAAATCATATACCTGAAAAAGGACTTGTATCTGGAATATATATATTCCAAAACTTAAGAAAGGAATCCATCCACTGAAAAATGAACAATAGATTTGAACAGGTACTGTAGCAAAGAAAAATACAGTTGAGAAATAAACACATGAAAAGAAGCTCAGCATCATTAGTCATTAGGGAAATGGAAATTAAAACCACAATGAGATAACATATCTATTAGAACAGCTGAAAATTTCAAAGAGTGATCATGCCAAGTGTTTGCCAAGATGTAGGGCATCTGAAACTCATACATCTACAGCTGGGGAAATGTATAATAGTGCAACTATTTTAGAAACACAGTCTGGAAATTTCTTAAAGAGTCAGATGCACACCTATCATGATACTCAGTTATTCTGCATCTATTTACCTAAAAGAAATGAAAGACTTGCACATAACTGGAAACAATCCATATGTTTATGAACAGGTGAATGAATGGATAAACAAATTGTGGTTTATGCATACAATGGAATAGCTGTTCAACAATAAAAGAAAATAAACTATTAATACCATATATATGTCCCACATAGATGAATCTCTTATTCAGGCCCAGTTACATAATTTGTGAAGCCCAGTGCAAAATGAAAATATTGGTCCATATAAACTATTAAGTTCAAAACAAGGACAGCAGAGCATTCAACCAAGCATAGAGCCTTCCTAAGTATGGGACTAAACAGGTCACATGCTCCTGAAGCTGGATTAACTCAAAGTCACTACCCCAAGTGAACACAAAGAGAACATAATGTGTAATTCTATTTATATAGAATATAAATATTTCTTGAAAATGCAAACCACTCTGTAGTGACATAAAGCAGACCAGTGAATGCCTGAAATTACAAAAGGACATGAGGCCACTTTTTGAGGTGATAGATGTGTTCACCATCTTGATTGTGGTGAAGGTTTCAGAGGACATGTTTGTCAAGACTTAATAATGATACATTTTAGAATGTGCAGTTCACTGTATGTCACACCCAAACGAAGCTGCTCACAATTAGAAAACATTAATGGGCATTTGAAAAGTATTTTTCAAAATATAGTTCATGATCTCTGATATGCATTTCTTCATAAAACATATATAAGTGTAAGGTAAATAAAAGCAGAAAACAACATATAATTAAATGCTAAACTCAATGTCACATTATCAGGACAAACTGTCAGAGCTAGAGGAGACTAATACAATATGAAGTGAAGTGCTCAGGGAAAAACACTTTAAAGAATTGGTAGTGAATGCAACCCGAAGAGTGAATGGGATTTATACAAGCAAGAAAGAAGGGAAATCAAGCGTTTGGGGAGGGTGAACAGAGTGAAGATTTGTAGTGAAGTCTATCCTGGTCAGTTTATGGATAATGAACAGATCAGAGGATATTTTCTAAACAACTCTTTTTGTTTTTTTAAGAGACAGAGTCTTGCTCCATCACCCAGACTAGAGTGCAGTGGCGTGATCACAGCTCAGTGGGCTCAAGCCTGAGTCAGAGGATTTTGATGACATGTACTGAGAGATTATGTTCCATTGGGACCCCAAGGCTCAGGTTATTATAAAGATCTGTGAATGCTTTTATCCTAAAGATAAGAGCTAATCTTTACCCTGGAAAATTAATATGTTTTGAGAAGTCAAACTTATTCATAAAATGGCATCCCAAAATTTTTTTGCTCTCAAAACATCTTACTCTCAGTGAGACTACCTACCTCAAGTTTCATTTTCCCACCTCAAAATATGTCTCCATTTTCTTTTTATCTGAGAAAGAAGATTGTTATTTCTTTTTGAAATCTAATCTCTCCTTCTGTCTTCTTACTGCCTTACTCACCTACTATTAGAGGGATCTTCCTTCATAACAGTGTATCTCAAATAGGTAATAAATCTTTCTGTCTTTAGGGCACCTTCAGCAAATAAATAAACAACAAATAAAAACCACCTTTTGATCATCTATTGTTTCAAGATGCCTCCTTCTAATACTTCCAAGATTTTACCCATCTGCACTTTTCCTCAATTGAGTTCGTTCTTTCTGTCCCCATGATCATGAGCAGCCTTTAGCTGGCAACATCATCTTGCAATGTGACTGTTGGAAGTACACTCCTTTGAATATACAAAAGTTATTTCTTGCATGAGTCGTTTTCTGGTTCTCTCAAGTTATATTTTTTTGACAGCTCTTTAGCTCGTATAGTACTTTGTAATCTCTTTTCAAATTTATTTTATTCTGCAGTTGATAATAGAACATGGGCTTTGGAGTCAGGCAAACTTTCACAATCACTGCTTATTAGTTTATAACCTTGGGCAAATTTCTTAGCTGCCCCAGACTTCAGTGAGCTCATCTGTAAAATGCAGATAATAACCATACCTACCTGAAAAGACTCTTGTGTAGATTAAATCAGCTAAGCTGCCTGGCACATGAGAGGTGGTATGTTACTATTATACCTTGGAATATATTAATTTGTATGATTTTCTTATCTACTGTATAATACTGTTAGCTTCATAAGAATAAGCTCCATTTTTCTTTCATTTTGGCTTCATCTGTTTGTACATAATACATAGTAAATTACTTCACTTTTTGAAGGGCAGTTTTAAAAAATCTGTTGACATGTTATTTATTCCTAGGGTATTTACAAGTGCTTATTTAAAAAAAAATTTAGTATATCTAACTTTGTAAAAAGCATAATCATCGTAACAATAAGAGACATTTGTGTCAGATTTAATGTTTTAAAGGAATAATTGGAACCATTAACTGTAAAATAAAAACCCACTTTACCACAATGATTGGGTTTTATGTTAGACATATCAATAAATACTGTAAATTTTAAACCACAAGTGGCATTTAAAAACCAACTTTAATGATTTATGCTTAAAGAAATGGCTCAGGCCTTTAATCCTAGCACTCTGATAGGCTGAGGTGGGTGGATTTCCCTGAGCTCACAGGTTCGAGACCAGCCTGAGCCAGAGGTAAGCCTCTTCTTGCAAAATATCCGCTCATTGTGGTAGGTGCCTATAGTTCCAGCTACTCAGGAGGCTGAGGCAAGAGAAATAGTTGAGCCCAAGAGTTTGAGGTTGCTGTGATAGGTGATGCCATGGCACTCTACCTAGGGCTACAAAGTAAGACTCTACCAAAACGCATCTATTTTATGTGTTCAGTATAAGTTTTTGACAAATGTATATACCTGTGTAACATCAACCTAGTGGACATTTACATTATCCCAAAAGGATTCCCGTCTATTTTTAGTCTGTTCTCCCCATAGACCCCAGCAACAGGCAACTTGTCTGTTTTCTGTCACTAAAGGTTAGATGTTCTTCTTTTACAATTTCATATAAACAGGATGTACTTATTTTGTGTCTAGCTTCTTTTGCTCAGTATAAAGTTTATGAGAATCACTCATGGTACATGTATAGTAGTTTGTACCTTTTTACTGCTGAGTAATGGTACATTAGATAACTATACTACAGTTTATCCATTCATGAGTTGATGAACGTGTGGTTACTTTAGAGTTACCAAGCCTGAAGCTGCCATGAACATTTGTTACTAAGTCTTTGTGTGGACATATGTTTTTACTTATGTTGGTTAAATACAAAGAATGAAATTCTTTGGGTTACATGGTCAGTGTATGTTGATCTTTTAAAGAAATTGCCAGACTGTTTTCCAAAGCAGTATTCTCTTTAGCTGTTCATGAGAAGGCCAATTGCTGTACAGCCTTGCTAACATTTTAAAATATTAGCCACTTGAGTGGTTGTGTAATGATATCTCACTGTGGGTTTAATCAGCATTTACCAATGCACATGCTGTTAGCCAGTTCTATATCTTTAAGATACTCAAAAAAATAAAATGTCCTTTGTTCATTTAAAACAATGGACCTTTTGAGTTGCAAGCATTCACTTTATGTTCTAGATACGAATTCCTTGTCCGATACATGTATTGTGAATATTTTCACTTTGAAAGAGCAGATGTTGCACATTTTGATGAAGTTCGATCTCTTTTTTTCTTTTTTAATTAATAGTGCTCTTTTTTGTACCCAAGAATCTCTGCCTTCCCCAAGACCACAAAGATTCTACTATATTTTCTTACAAGCTTTATTTATACCTTTAGCCTTATATTATGATGCATTTCAAGATAATGTTGGTCTATAGTGTGAGGTAAGAGTGAAGCGCCATTTTTTAAAATATGGTATCCAGTTCCATTTACTGAAAGGATTATACTTTCCCTGTTATAGTACCTTACCTTATTAGTTGATGATCAATTGAACATAAAAATACATGTTTATATAAATATATAAGTACAGATTATATATCTGAGATATGTACATGTGAGATATTGTTTCCTTAATCACTGTTTCTCCTTATGCCTACCACACTGTAGTGAAAACTGTCATTTTATAGTTAAGTCTTGAAATTAGTTATATATGTGCCCCAACTTTGTTCTTCCTCTGCATTTCCATATAAATTTGAAGGTTAGCTTGTCAATTAAACAAACAATTCTGCTAGGATTTGGGAGAACTGATACTTTGGCGTTCTTGAGTCTGTCAGTTCTTGCTTGTGGAACAGCTATTTATTTGGGTCTTCCATTTCACCAGAGATTTATAGCTGTCAGTGTATTTATCTTGCACGTTTTGTCAGACTTTTCCCTAAGTAGCTCAAGTATTTGGATCCTCAAGAAATTATAATTTCCACTTTACTTCTTCCTTTTCGTTTCAAATGCCTTTTTATTGGGGTTCATGTTTTCCTAAAATTTGAACGATTTGGGCCATTATTTCTAAACTAGGCACGCCTTGGACTCCTCCTCCCCTCCCCCTTATCCTATGGAGTTTTCTAGGTTCCCCAGAGAAAGGAGGTAGTGCCACCTGGGAGAGATGCCCAGAGTTGGGACCCGCGTGGACCGGGTCCTCCTTTCTCCCGGGTGGTGTGCTCTCTGACCCTCAACCTTGCGCCGGTGGGGTTAGCTCCATACCCTGAGGGGCTCCTGGACTGGCTTCTAAGTGGTTGTCTGGCGGCCCTCCCCTGCTGACCCTGGCCGGGATCCAGTTCTGGGAGACCCGCGTAACAAGCAGATCGCTTCCGTCCGCCTACATCAGATGAAGGGAGATCACAGTCTCCACAGTAGTGGAAAGACCCTGATTTGGGGAGACAAACGTGGCTTGTTTGTGATTATCACTTACATTTTGCAATATAGCCCTTTTAGATATATTTTATTATCGCTATTGCCACTGAAGAAATTGAGGCATAAAGAGGTTTAGTTGCCCAAGTCCATACCGCAACTGAAAAGGGGTGGAGTCAGGGATTTGAGGATTGAATTTCAGCACTCGGACTCCAGCGCTCCCTGCTTGACTGCATGCTGACAGGAGAAAGAGGGGCAATAAAAGGAAGAGGAAAAGGCGAAAGTTACAGAGAGTGCAAGACAGTATTAACTTTCCTTCTTTCATATCTTATTAAGTCTTGTTTTCTCCAGCTTCCCCACGACATCAAACATTCTGCCTTGAATTGAAATCAGTGCCCTTAAAACACTGGCTCCGGTGGAATCCACGAACGTGGGAAAGTCTCATTGTATTCACTTTCCACATGCCGACGGGCCAGTAAAAGTGAAACAAGGCCAAGTGGGTGCCTTTTCCCTAGAAAGTCTTAAGAATGAGAGGTGGGAAGACCCGGCTACCTGCCAGCACACGGAAAAACTACGAAGGGTCCCGCAGGGCAGAGCCACGCGACTCCACGTGCGTTCCGCCGGTCCCGACTAAATGCACTAGCAAGGGGCAAGTCGTCAGGACACAAGTCGCCTGGGGCGTCTCTCTAGGAAGAAGTTACCCCAGCTAGC
Organism: Galago senegalensis; assembly: GCA_963575145.1. Classification (NCBI taxonomy): domain Eukaryota; kingdom Metazoa; phylum Chordata; class Mammalia; order Primates; family Galagidae; genus Galago; species Galago senegalensis. Next base: position 52,303 of record CAUYTI010087941.1, on the reverse strand, counting down.
GGAGCGATCGATTTTCCACAGCAGCCGAAACCACAGCGCCGCCTGCAAATCGTAACCGGGGGCTCGCGGAATCCGGAGCCCAAGCCGGAGCCAGACGAACCGGACCAGGGCCGCGCGCGCTCCCGCGGGACGGGGAGAGGGCGGGCCCGGAGCAGGGGCGGGGCCGGGGGCGTCCGCTCCTCCCCCTCGCGGGCGGCAGGGTTGGCGGCGCCGAGCCCCCTGCGCTCGGCACATGGGGCGTTTGACAGAGGCAGCGGGTGGCGGCGCTTGGGTTGCGCGCTCGGCCGGGTCCCCTCCCGATCTCCTGCCCCTGTCGTCCACGTCCCGCGCCACCATGGTGTCCAGCGAGGAGGACGGCGCCAACGGCGGCGCCTCGGAGGCCAGCGACGAGAGGGAGGCGGCGGGCAAGAGGAGGCGCCTCGGTTTCTTGGCCACCGCCTGGCTCACCTTCTACAACATCGCCATGACCGCGGGGTACGCGCGTCCCGGAGGTCTCTCTACACCGGGCTCGGGGGACGGGCTGACCGGCGGGAGCTCGGGGTGGCGCGTGGGGTGCGCGCAGGGTGGGGCGGGGGACGCGCGTGGGCCGGACCTCGGGTGGGCGCGGGTGGGGGGCGCGGGACGGCCGTGGGGGAGGGGCGCGGCGCCGCCGCCCGGTTGAATGGAGCGGGGCGGGGGGGCCGGCGCGGCTCGCCGGGCATTGCCTAATACGGTGCATGGCGTGGCGCGGCAGCCGCGGGGCGCGGGCCGGAGGTTAAGTATAGACCGGGGCAGGAATGCGGGGCCGACCCGCGGGGGAGGTGGATTACTCCAGCCACTGGTGGAGACGCACCAGGCTCCGGCCACCGGGAGCTGTCCGTCCGCGTTTCCTCGTGCTGCGATCCGTGGGCAGAATTTAACTTTTAATTTGATCTCAGTTAAAACACACACACACACACAAAAACGCAGTATGTCCTAGAGGAGCTTCTTACTTGGGACAATTAAAAAATAAAAACACCACCGCCTTATCGGAGTATGGCACTCGTGTCCAGCATCTTTATGGCCTCATGCTCCTTTGCCAATAGATACCCTGTACTTTTATTTCTGGCTTGGAGCGTGACTTCCCAGTTGAGGTTACACAATAATTATCTGTCTTCAAAGAGCCGTCAGAGTGACTTCCGTGTCAACTGCTTTTCAAAACCTGTTGGGAAAATGCTTTTCTGTTTCTAAATGTTATTGCCTTTTAAAACTATTTTCTCATCATGGCAGGAAACATTCACTTACACAAATGTGGGGAAAAGTTTAGTATTTTCAACTTTCTTTCGGGCTTATGGAAAACGCGAATGACGAAGATTTAATAAATCTTTTAGTAGGGTATTGAATGTCTTATTTGCTTAGGGTGTGATACAGAACGCCAGATACAGTTCATAGGAAGATATTTATTGAGGATTTACTATGTGCCAGGGACGGTGCTGGTTATTTTAGATGTATTACCTCATTTTTTAATGCTCTACCATTCTGTGAGGGGTACATACAATTGAATTTTATAGATTAGGAAACTGAGGCATAAAGAAACACACAGCTGGAACCCTAGATTTAACACTAGACTTCTTTGCTCCAGAACTGTGCCGCTTCATCCTCCTTTTCTAAATTATAATCTTGAAAGGAGAGAAAACTAATCAGATATTCCAAACAAATGGAGAACAGTTCAGTACCCCACTCTGCGCTGCTGGCAGGGCTAAAGGAATTCTTTCTCCTGGCTGATAGGCTTATGTAGTTAGCCTTTTTTGGGGGGGGGGGACAGAATCTCACTTTATCGCTCTCAATAGAGTACTGTGACATCACAGCTCACAGCAACCTCCAACTTCTGGGCTTAGGCGATTCTCTTGCCTCAGCTTCCCGAGTAGCTGGGACTACAGGCGCCCCCACAATGCCTGGCTATTTTTTGTTGCAGTTTGGCTGGAGTGGGTTTGAACCCTCGGTATGTAGGGTCAGTGCCCTACCCACTGAGCCACAGGCGGACGCACACACATGTACTTAGCCTTTTTGAAACACTTGCCATGTGGTACTGGTGGTTGTCCCTTTCCAGTTCACGCTCCATTTTGAAGGCCAAGTTATGTTTCAGAAGTGAAAATCAATGCTTAACTTCAGTTTAAAGCCTTCAGTGAGTCCCTGTCACTTCCACCCTAACCTAAGGGATTTAGACCGCTTGTCTTCCAAGGCCCTTTGCAGTATGCTCTCTGGTTCTGATTTTCACGCTTCCCTGCATTTGAAATCTCTTCTGACTCACTCTTCCCTCCAAGCACCATGTATTTTCACAGCGCTTTTGCTCCATTGTTCATTCTTTGTATAATGTTCTTATTCTTCCTGTAATTTCTAATCAAATCAACCCCTTTGAAAATTTCTAGGTCTCCTACTTCACCTGGAATAGAATTCAATGCTTTCTCTTTCAAGCTTTTGCACTTGGTTCCTTGTTATTCCTGCCCCTTTCTGGCATCAGAGTGTACCTAAACTTGTCTTTTTCTCTGCCTGCATGAAGAAGGTCACTTGTCATTTTCTTAAGGCAGTGAGTGAAATGGAATCGTTCATGTAACTAACTTTTTGGAAGCTTTCTAGATAGAGGCATTGAGATTTGAAGAAGGAATAGCATTTGCAAATATAGAGGGTGTGCATTTCAGGTGACATAAATTCTAGAAATAGGCATAAGAAGCAAGCCTGGTATATTCTTTTAACTGAATTGGGAGATGGTGTTGGGAATAGGGGAACATAAGTTTGGAGAAGGTGTGGTGTTAAAATTGGAACAAAATCATATACATTCAGTGGGGTGGATAGCAGAAAATTCATTGAAGTTCTTTTTGTTCATTTCACTTGCTTTTTTTTTTTTATCAGAATTCTGGATGTTTATTATTTTTTTGTAATTTTGAAACAAATTGGGTGTGATGTCTTCTGCCTGTGTTTCTAGCTACATGGAAGGCTGAGGCAGGAGAATTGCTTGAACCCAAGAGTTCAAGAGCAGCTTGGGTAACAAGCAAGACCCCACCACACAAAAATATTTAAAATAATTCAATAATCTTTAAGAAATATTCTACATTTTTACATAAATGTAAAAAAGAACTTATCTAATTCTATAAGCCTGGCATAATTTTTCTTATCCTTCATATCATATGCATATCTAACCTCTTACAAAGTTTTACTCAAAACTTTATTCTCAAGGAGCCTTCACATTCTAACACTTATTATCTCCCTTGCTTATTTTCCCTCTTTCCACTAACTGCCATACATCTGTGCAATGTATTTTACAAATGTGTCATTGATTATTATCTGTTGTCCCTAGTAGAGTGTAAACTGCTTGGAGCACTCAAATATTTGTTCATTGAATGAATGAATGAAAACATATTTTAAAGCATTGTTGTTACAATTTCTCCTCTGTTATATGTTCTATTTTTACCTACATTCTATGTGTCTTGTTGAATATAATCTTATTTTTACTTAATAATTGTCTATCAAATATTTTTATATAGTTTTCATAATTATGTTCTTTCACAGAGTGATTTTAATCATGCCCCAATCACATTTTTCTTTTGTTTCTGTTGAATTAGTGGTTTAGTATAAATTCCCAGGGGTAGAATTACATCTTTAACGGATGTAAGGTTTCTGTGGCCCTTGGTCTTTCTCTCTCTCTCTTTGTGTGTGCTTTTCAACAGATATTTTTGAGCTTGCATGAATGCATTGTTCTACATCAAGGGAGGGACATAGAGTAAATATTTTAGGCCCTGTCTTTTTATATATGACTTAAATAAAGTGCATTAAAAGAATGAGATAAGTGCTCAGTGGAGATATCAGAGGACAGACAGGCAGAGAGAATTTGAGAAAGCCTTGTGGGGGAGATCATAGCATTTACACTGAGCTTTGAAGGATGAATAGGACCTAACAGATGTGGATACGGAAACAGGATGCATGAAGGTACAGAGATGTGAAATTGCTAGACATCTGTCTAGGTAACAACAAGTGGTCCTGAAAGGGGAAACGAGGTGGGAAATGAAAGTGGACAGGTCCCTTGAGCCATTGCACAGGGCCTTAGATGACTTGCTGACGTGTCTGGATTTTAATTTGTAAATAGTACAGGAAGGTGTTAATTAAAGGCTATGTCTCACTTCTTTGTAGCTGGAGAACCTCAGACAAGTTACTCAACCTCTCTGATGCTTAGTTTTCTCACCTGCAAAATTGGAACAACACAACTACTTTGCTAGATTATTACAAGGAATAAAAAGATAACGGATATGAAGTTCTTATCAGGGTTGCTGATGCTCAGTGTACTTTTAAGAGTGTTAATTCATATCCATAGTGGTTAATTTAAAATTGCACTTCTTGCAGAAAGAGAAATTAGTTAAGATCTTTTTATAGTATACTGAATAGTACTTTAGAGGAAAAAAGAAAACCCAAAGTTCATTTCCCAAAATTGTAAATAAGAGCCATATTTTTTATTGCTGAGGAGGATATACAGGATGGCCATAAAGTTCATGTGCAGTTTGAAATTGCACACGAACTTTATGGCCGCCCTGTATTTAATCCATAAGGACAAATCCGTTGTATAGATCTACCACAAGTTGTTTATCCATGTATCCGTTGGTGCATGTTTGGGTTCTTTTCAGTTTGGGTTATTACAGATAAAGCTATGAACATTTGTGGTCCTATGCTTCTGTTTTTCTTTGATCAATACCTATGAGTGGCAGAGCTAGGTAGATGGCAGTCACATGTTAATTTCTTAAGAAACTGCCTGTTCTCTGAAGTGGTTGTGTCATTTTACCTTCCCACTGGCAAATGAATGAGACTTCCAGCTGCTATACATCCCTGCTGGCTTTTATAATTTTAGATATTCCAGTAAGTATGTTATTACATCATTATAAATTTGATTTTCATTTCCCTAGTACCTAATGAGGCAGAATATCTTTCCATGTGCTTACTTGCCAGTTGTCTATCTTCTACAAAAATATAGATCCAAATTGTTTGCCCATTTTGTTTGCTTTAATGAGTTAGTTTCCTATTCCTGAGTTTTGAGAGTTCATTTTTTTTTTTGAGACAGTCTCACTTTGTTGCCCTCCACAGCTCACAGCAACCTCCACTCTTAGGCTCAGTGATTCTCTTGCCTTGCCTTGGCCTCCCAAGTAGCTGGGATTACAGGAACCCACCACAACACCTGGCTAGTTTAGTAGAGATAGGGTCTCATTCTTGCTCAAGCTGATCTCAAAATCCTGAACTCCTAAGCTCAAGAGATCCACCTGCCTCTGCCTCCCAGAGTGCTAAGAGAGAGTTCTTTATACCATCTGTATACAAGCCCTTTATGAGATATGTCATTTGAAAACATTTTGTCCCAGTTGGCTTTTCATTCTCGTAACAGTGTCCTCAGAGAGCAGATAGTCTTAATTATTTTTTATTTTATTTTATTTTTTTAATTTGGTGAGAGAGTCTCACTCGGTTGCCCCAGGCTAGAGTGCCATGGTATCAGCCGATTTTATAGCAACCTCAGACTCCTGGGTTCAAGTGATCCTCAAATAGTTGGGACTTCAGGTGCCTGCCACAATGTCCAGCTAATTTTTCTGTTTTTAGTAGAGACAGGGTCTCGCTGTTGCTCAGGCTGGTCTTAAACTCGAAGCTAAGCTCCAGTGATCCTCCTGCCTTGGCCTCCCAGAATGCTGGGATGACAGGTGTGAGCCACCGTGCCTGGCTTCTGATGGTCTTAATTCTAATGAAGTTCATCTGCTCAAGCTTTTTCTTTTAGGAAGCTTTTAGCTTAACTCATTATTAGGATGAGTGTCTGTGTGCAGTCATTTGAAACACTTATTGGCTGCTAAACAAAACTATAACTTTAGGAAAGGCCGTTTACATAAACAATACAGATTGTATAAAAGTCAAAGACCATCTTTCATACAAGCCTTCCAATGGTTAAAAGAAGTATAAAGAAATAACAAATCAGAGTATCATCATTTTTCAATAGTTACTGAAATAGTGGATCTGGGCAATGATCATTATATGATTGTTGGTGTTGTGAAAGAGAGGGACACCCAGAAGTTAATTGCATGCTCCTTATAGGAGTGTCTACTGCAACTTAGTAAAATCAAACAAGAATCTGATAGAACCCTTAGAATTAGCTACCAACTTACAGGAGGAACAGAATGTGGTAAAAATGACATACGGTATTCAGTTTGCAAAATCCATACTGAGGGTCTTCAACAGGCAATTACAAAAGACAGAGAATGAGGGAAGGAAGGAAAGAAGGAGGTAGGGGAAATATAAATTAAGAGTCATAAAAGATTTACCAACTAAGTACAATGTATGAGTCTTATTTCAATCATGCTTTTAAAAAATTATTAGACAGGCTTGGTGCCCATAGCACAGTGGTTACGGCATCGTCCACATATATGGAGGCTGGCAGGTTCCAACCCAGCCTGGGCCAGCTAAGCAACAATGACAACTGCAACAGAAAAATGGCCAGGCATTGTGGCAGGTGCCTATAGTCCCAGCTACTTGGGAGGCTGAGGCAAGAGAATATCTTAATCCCAAGAGTTTGAGGTTGCTGTGAACTGTGATGCAATGGCACTCGACCTAGGGTGACATAGTGAGTCTCTGTCTCAAAAAAAAAAAAAAATTAGACAATCGAGGAACTATATATCCTGGCTCTATGTTTTGTGACCTTAAGAAGTTAACTATATTTTATACATGGCACAGTGGTAGTATGATCATGTTTATTCAAAAGAATCCTTTTGTAGATACATAATGAAACATTTATAGAGTATCTGGAATTTGATTCAAAATAATGGGGAGAAATAAAGGGTAAATAAAACAAGATTGTTCATAAGTCTTAATAAGCTGGGTAGTGGCGGGAGGGGTCTACATATCATTCTCTATACCTTTGTATATGTTTGAAATTGCTTAGACATAATAAAAACTTAAAAGGCAGTGTTCAAATATTTTTTTAGAAAGGAAGTTTATAGTGTAGATAACCAAGTTTTTCTTTTTCTTTTCGTTTTTTTTTTTTTTGGGAGACAGAGTTTCAAGCTGTTGCCCCTAGGTAGAGTGCCGTGGCAGCTGGGACTATAGGTGCCCACAACACCCCACTATTTTTTTGTGCAGTTGACATTGTTGTTTAAGCCGGCCCAGGCCGGGTTTGAACCTACTAGCCCCAGTGTATGTGGCTGGCACCATAACCACTGTGCTACGGGCACCAAACCGATAACCAAGTTTTTCAAGGAAAAGGTGGTTGCCAAGATATTTCAGGAGAAAAAGCAGCATTGGAAGACAGCTAGCTAAAAGAAAATCCTCTTTGATACAGTTTTTCATGGTCACTGTAGCCATAGTGGTGTGAGAAGGTAGCCCCTGTGTTCAGTAACTCATGATACATATCTCTAACATTGCTCTACTCTGTTTTCACTCTCTAACTTAGGAGTCCTCAGAGGCCAAAGCTATGTCTTATTTGTCTATAATTCCCCAGCGTCTAGCTCAGTACCTCTCTTGGTAACATATAGTAAATGTTGATCTTGAAGATGAACAAATAAGTGAATCAAGGAAATAAGAAATCTACATATGGGACACATGGTTTGCTCTTTGTTTTCCCCGAGACAGTATTTTATCACAGACTGAGTTTATTTGTTTAGGTTCATTTAATCAATAGCCCTGGCAATATTCCAGAAAAAATTTCCTAATTGCAGAAATTCTGATTGCTTTTGGAATATTTTTTGTTTGTTTTATTATTATTACTAAACTAACAGATGAAGGAAGAAGAAGGTTCACTCAGTCTGGGGCCCTTAGAGAAACTTTGATTGTCACCTCTTGTGATCATGGTTTTGGGCGGTAAGCTCTGCTCGATTTAGATTGGCTCTGTTAAGCTGATAAAACAGATAAACTCCTGTATGTGTTCCATTTCTTTTATTTCCTGCAGATGAGTGAGGCTCACAGGCATAATATGGACTAAACTGATAGTTGGTACAATACTGCCACCTATGGAGCAACAGTGGAACTTGCTATAATGTTTGTTATTATCATATAATGCTGTTTTTAAAACTAGAGAACTTAGAACAGGTACACTGGCTCATACACTGGCTCCTAGCACTCTGGGAGGGTGAAGTGGGTGGATTTCTTGAGTTCAGAAGTTCAGGATCAGCCTGAGCAAGAGCAAGACCTCGTCTCTACTAAAAATAGTAGAACATTGTGGCAGGTGCCTATAGTCCCCGCTACTCAGGAATCTGAGTCAAGAGGATCGCTTGAACCTAGGAATTTCAGGTTGCTGTGAGCTATGATGTCATGGCACTCTAGTCTGGCTGATAGAGTGAGACTCTGTCTCAAAGGAAAAAAAGTAGAAAACTTGCCTTCTAAATAAATCCTTTAATAAATTCAATAGTTCGTTAATAGCTGCCTCTAAAACATATCTTTTGTAGACATCTGATTTGATTTTCCCCAGAAAGATAAGTGTATGGAAAATGTGAATGGAAACATCTTACTAAGCTTTTGTTCCCTCTTTTCTTTCTTATTAAACGTTTTGATGCTTTTTGGAAGTACAGGGACTTGGAATTGAGAATAATGAAATCATCACATTTTAAGGCTGCAGGGAACCTGAAACATTAAACCAGTTAGCCCTCTGCAATCAGCCCAGCCAAGAGTTCAGTGTTGGCTTTCCCATGAGATGAATCCATGAGTTATATCCACAGTGATGCTGTGATGCAGTGTAGAGAGGACAGGTCTAGAGATTCAGAGTCCTCCAAGAGTCTGTTTCAGACTTGCAGTGAAGAACTTAACTCTGAGACCTAGAGTAAGTAATGTCTCTACATCACCATTGTCTCATCTGTAAGAGTAGCTTATAAATGATCACAAAACTATTCACTAAAATGAGCATAGACTCCCCACATAACTTAAAATATGTATTTATAATGTAAGTATGAATTGCCATAATTAACTAACATCTCAGGAAACAATATATACTTAGACCCAGACCAGGATAGCATAGGGGTTCAAGAGTACAGACTCTGAGGTCAGTAGTGGGCTTCTGTCCTAGCAGACTGGCTTGTGTGACCCTCTGCCTGTTTCCCCCACAGCGAAATAGGAAAATAGTAAACTTAGGTTATTGTGAGGATGTTAATATGCAATGCATTTGTTTATTTATTTAGAGATAGGGTCTTGCTCTGTCACCTGGACTAGAGTGCAATAGTGTCATCATAGCTCACTGTGGCCTCCAACTTCTGGGCTCAAGTGATCCTCCTGCCTCAGTCTCCTGAGTACCTGGGACTACAGGTATGAGCCACCAGCCTGGCTAATTTTTTATTTTTTGTAGAGATGGGGTCAAGCTATGTTTCCCAAGCTGGTCTTGAACTCTTGGCCTGAAGCAATCCTCCTGCCTCTGTCTCCCAAAGTGCTAGAATTAGAAGTAGGAGCCACCATGCCTAGCCTGTAGTGTAGTGTATTTAGAACAGAGTCTAGAATATAGAAACATCCCGAACATATATTATTTTCATTTCACATATATATTCACATTGTTGTATAAACATCACTTCTTTCTATCCCCATTACTTTCCATCTTGAAAAACCAAAACTCTGTACTCATTGCACATGACCTTCCCACTTCACCATCTCGCCCCATCTCCTGGGGACCACCATTCTACTTTCCGTCTTTATGAATTTAATAACTCTAGGGACCTCATGTGACCAGAGGCATACCCTTCTGTGCCTGGCTTATTTCACTTAGCATAACGTGTTCAAGGCTCTTTGCTGTTGTAGCATGCGTCAGTTTCTTTCCTTTTTAAGCTGAATAATGTTCCATTGTTTGTATCTGCTTCATTTTGTTTGTCCCTTTAGTCACTGATGAACACTTGGGATACTTGTAGTATTTAGCAATTGTGAATGATGCTTCTGTGAACACGAATGTACAGATCCATGGTATTAGTTTTGGTGGTAGAACTTTATAAAATATTTTCATTTTCTCTAGATGGTTGGTTCTTGCTATTGCCATGGTACGTTTTTATATGGAGAAAGGAACACACAGAGGTTTATATAAAAGTATTCAGAAGACACTGAAATTTTTCCAGACATTTGCTTTGCTCGAGGTAAGTTTTTCATCCTGCTGTTTTTGTAGAGTAACATTTATTTGAACATTTTTTTGTTGTTGTTGAGCAAAATCAGTCTTATATTGCTGATTACACACCACCCAGGGATTTGTTTTAATGACATGACAGGGGTTCATGTTTTGTATTATTGACGTGTGATTCCTTTCCATTTGCTTACAGGTAGTCCACTGTTTAATTGGTGAGTTTTGGCTTTAATTTTGCATTTTTGTTACAAATTGCCATTAGGACAGTCGTTAACTTGCTTTTCTCTTTAAGGAATTATACCTACTTCTGTGATTGTGACTGGGGTCCAAGTGAGTTCAAGAATCTTCATGGTGTGGCTCATTACTCACAGCATAAAACCAGTAAGTATTGTAAACTTGTCTGGCTGGAGCCTTCAAGAACGCTTCTCATTAATAGAGGAATCTAAAATACTCACATTTGTGTATTTCAGGGAGCAGAACCATTGGACAAAAAGGAATTGAGTTTGAATTTATCCAACTGAATATGTTGACTTAATGTTTAGTAGGATGACTTTGGACAAGCAGGACCAAATATCAGCATTTTATAGCCATAATGTATTCTCTTCTGATGCTTTCCAATTTTTAAAATTCATATTCTGTCAAATAACTAACTGAAAATTTTCTCTTCTGTCGAATCTTCTTTTCTATCAGTTATCCTCTTTAATTATGTCAGTGAAGTTGTCAGTATAAACAGTTTATTTTTTCTCATTTAGCATTGTGAATCGTAGTAACAGACATAAAAAGGTAAACATATAGCTCTGTTCAGCTATAAATAGGGCTAAAATAAATATTCCAGCTAATAATAAATATTCTAGTTCTGAATAGCTAGAAAAGACTAAGTTAAAAATTAAAAAAGATAAAAGGACAGAAAACTTCAGTTTAAACAGGAGGAATACATTCAGGAGATCTCTCATTCAACACAGTTGACTGCAGTTGATAACATGTATTTTTGAAAATTGCTAACGGAGTAGATTTTGGGTGTTCTCACCCTGAGTAAATATGTGTGGCCATGCATATGCTAATTATCTTGATGTGGCCATTCCACAGTGTATCTTTAGAACATCATATTGTGCACTGTAAATATATAGTACATATGCTTCTAATTTATCAGTTAAAAATAATTTTCAAAAAGGTGTTAAGGAATTTGAAAAAAAATAAGCATTTTATTTAATAAGGCATGATGGAAAACAGACCTAATTATTAGATCTAATTAATGGCTTGAACCTTTTAGACAAGACAGACGCCATGTTGACTATGTCAAGATTCTGAGCTTCTTAAGCCCATGATGGAAACATTTCCTAGGTCAACCTTTCTGATCTTCTTGACAGCCTTCAGAGTCCTCTGTCTACTCAAGGACAGATCTCTGGACTCCTGTCTTGTCTCCTCTCTCCTTGGGGATTGACACCTAACCTGTCCTCTGTTCCTCTTAACCTCACTGGCCTCCTGTCTGCATGGAGACAGGTCGCCAACCTTCTGCCCTTGCCCTCTGTACACTGAAGCCTCTTAAGTATTATCTTTCAGTCAACCTGCTTGATCTACGTGTCCCCTGTAACCAGTGACTGCCATGCAGATAGCAATGAACACATGCCGTATGGAGAACCAAATTTTTTATCAATTAAAATTGCCCATTAGTTTAAAAGCAAGAGGACAACGTTAACAGAATGAGAGAGAGACTGTCTAGGCAGTGGATCAACCTAATAATGGCTGTGCTAGGATCACAGAAAGTCTAAAGAATAATGGAAAAGAAAGGCACCATTAGCTGGAGAAAAGAAGTGAAGGGAAGCTGGAGAGTGGCAAGTTCCAAAGAGAAAAAGAGACCCATCACGATCCATCTCTCCTTTTATCCTCCACTGGATCTCTGCCTTCATGGGACTATTGTTCTACAATAGTACTTTCCCGTTGGCACTATTCACCACCTTTAATTAGTTAACCTTTATGGAATGCATTCTGTATACCAGATGCTGTGCTAATCTCCATATTTATAAATATGAATAAGGCTGTTGGGAAGTGAGAGCCGGTCATACAGATGTTGAGTCTTTAACAGATGCTGACTGTATACCTGTTCCGTGCCTGACAGTGTGCTGGGGATATGTCTGTTAATAAAGTAAACAGGTGCCTCACCTTGTGGAGCTTATAACTGAGAGACAGGCTGAACAATAACTTAAGACTTAATTACATTAGTGTCAAGAGCTTTGAAACAAGAGCCCAGGGTGCTTTGCAGTCTACCCAGGAACTTGGTCTGATCTGGGGAGTGGAGAAGGGCTCTCAAGGGAAGGGACATAGAGTTGAAGCTGGAGTTAGCCAGACAAATTCTAATACAAATTGGCAAGTGTCGTAATTCAACTTTGGGAGAAATATTCTAGAGGGCACGATACCTTTGCTGAATCCTAAATGATGAGAAAAGGTTTTCTATGGGAAGCAATTAGACAACATGTGTAAAGACTCCATGGTTCAGAGCATATTCTGGAAATAACGAAGTTTAATGTCACTTCATAGAAAAATATGTAGGAGGGTTGAGTGACTGCAGATGAAGTTGAAGAGATTTCTGAGCTTGGATTGTAAGGTACCTTAACTGTCATGCTCAAGTATTATTAGAACTTATTTTTCTATTCTATTGAGCAGTGAAGTCCCAGCGAAACTTCTAAAGTATAGGACTTAGCTGATTCTATTTTTTTGTTATATAGTCTCACTCTGTTGCCCAGGTTAGAGTGCTGTATAGCATCAGCCTAGCTCACAGAAACCTCAAACTCTTGAGTTCAAGTGATCATCCTGCCTCAGCCTCCTGAGTAGCTGAGACTAAAGGTACCTGCCACAACAACCAGCTAATTTTTCTGTTTTTAGTAGAGATGGAGTCTCACTCTTGCTCAGGCTGGTCTGGAACTTCTGAGTTCAAGAGATCCTCCTGCCTTGGCCTCCCAGAGAGCTAGGGTTACAGGTGTGAGCCATTGCCCCTGGCTCCAATTTGTTTTTTGTTTGTCGTCTTTGTTTTCTTTTTATGAGAAAACATTCACCCATGAGGAAAGCAAAGAGAGTATAGACTATGAAGGACTGTTAGACTAGATCAGTGGTTCTCAACCTTCCTAATGCCGTGACCCTTTAATACAGTTCCTCATGTTGTGACCCCCATAAAATTATTTTTGTTGCTACTTCATAACTGTAATTTTGCTACTATTATGAATTGTAATGTAAATATGTGATATGCAGGAGACCCCCAAAGGGGTAGCAACCCAGGTTGAGAACCGCTGGTCCACCTGATGATAAGATCTTGAATTAAAACAGTGGAAATGGGGCCAAAAATGAGAGGGTAGATTCAAGAGTTGTTTGTATAGCAGATTTGGTATGATAAAATCATTAACAGAAAGTAGGAGGGTCGAATGCTTCCCATTCTGGTTTTAATGGATGATGTTGTCCTGAGATGGAGCAATTCTTGGCTAGAGTGAAGGTTGAGAAAGAAATATCAGGGTTCGGCTCCTGTAGCTCAGTGGCTAGGGCGCTGGCCACATACACTGGGGCTGGTGCGTTTGAACCCAGCCAGGCCTGCCAACAAACAGTGACAACTACAACAAAAAAATAGCCAGGTGTTGTGTTGGGCACCTGTAAGTCCCAGATACTTGTGGGGGCTGAGACAAAAGAATCTCTTAAACACAAGATTTTGCTGTTGCTGTGAGCTATGAGGCCATAGAGATCTACTGAGGGCAACATAGTGAGACTCCATCTCAGGAAAAAAAAAAAGAAAGAAATATCATTACACATGTGACCCTTCTGCACAGAGGACATATTTAGGTTCCATGTTTATAATGAATTACCTCATAGTGACTAACCCTAACATTCCATCAGGATAACAGCCAACAAATCATTAAAATAAATGTCTTCATTTGGGAAACCAGTTTGTGTTTGAACGACACTGTGGATTTCTCTGTGATTCTGCAGATCCAGAATGAGGAGAGTGTGGTGCTTTTTCTGGTGGCGTGGACGGTGACAGAGATCACTCGCTATTCCTTCTACACATTCAGTCTCCTTGACCACTTGCCGTACTTCATTAAATGGGCCAGGTGGCGATCGATGTCTCCAGTTTAGTTCTCACCGTCCTGTGCATGCTTATGTGTGTGCTGAGCTAACACCCAGGACCAAAAATTCCATTTTAGCTTAACAGTGCCAGAATGCTGTCGTTCTAGATATTAACAGCATTAGAACGTACTAAAGTTTAGAGTCATGATCCAGAGATGAATCATGTTAATATGTAGTTTGAGTAAAATCGGTGCACGACAGTTATAGTAGTATACTCTAATTTGGTCATTTATTTTTCTGTGAAGGCACAGTAAATACATTTTTTTATTACATTAAACAATCTGTGCCAAAAATGGCAACAGAGTAAAGTTATTTTAATATTCAAGCTGGAATCCACAGATTATCTCACATCTACAGGTTTTTTTTTTTTTTGCTTTAATAGAGACTTTTTTTTTATTCAATCATAACTGTGTACCTTAATGCAGTCATGGGATACAATGTGACTGTTCTATATACAATTTGAAATATTTTCATCAAACTGGTTAACATAGCCTTCATGGCATTTTCTTAGTTATTGTATTAAGACATTTATATTCTGCATTTACTAAGTTTCACATGTACACTTAATAGAGACAGTTTAAAAAGCCACACTTACTTAAAATTTTATCATTTGGATATAGAGAGAATTTATATTTCAAGGGCTCCAAATAGCAACAGTTCTTAAAGCCAAATTGTCTGTTTAAATTCTTAGGGCTAGTGCTACTTTACACACTTTTTATAAAAGCAGAACTGCTCTGTAGAGAACACATTGTAAACCAGTATAGATTCTTTTCATTCTGTTCTCTAGACTGTATTTATGGGAGCAATAACAAAATAACCATGACAGATGGTGTGTGCCTCCTGCATGCCTGAAATGCAGGTAGGAACAAAGCAAGGCTCTGTCCTCTCAAAACGAAGACAAAAAATTTAAAAAACTATAGGTGTGTGATCAGTTAGATGGTGATGAAGGGTGAGAAGTATATCCCATGGTCAAGAGTTAAAAAGTATTTTCTTTCTTACAAGTTTTTATTGAACTACTTAGGTAATCTATTTTCATTTTTTAAAATTTGTTTATTTATGTATTTATTTTTCTGAGACAGAGTTTTACTTTGTCACCCTCGATAGAGTGCTGTGGTGTCACAGCTCACAGCAACCTCCAACTCTTAGGCTCAAGCAGTTCTCTTGCCTCAGCCTCCCAAGTAGCTGGGGCATTGTAAAAAGTTTAAATGATACAGGAACATGTGGAATAAACAGAAAGCTCCTGTTTATACTATTTATCCAACCTACTTTCTTGTCTCGGATTTCAGCGTGTACCCATCCAGACTTTTTTGTATTACTGAAAATGCAAACGTACAGATATGAATTTTTTAACATAAGCAAAATGTTATTATACTTGCTTTTTGTTTATGCAAATAAAATAGTTGTCTATTTAAATTGCACATGAACTTTATGGACACTCTGTATTTTATCTTGAAATTATTTTTTAAATCAGTATTGGTCCATTTTAGTCCATCTCTTTAATACTGCTCAGTCTTCCATAGTGGTTAGAACTAGTCTGTATCTCTGGAACTTAGACCATTTCCAGTCTTTTAATATTATTCATTATATTATTAATAATGCCATATCTATATTTCTGTTATTTTTAAAAACTCTGATATTTATGTTTATACCTTTTGTTTTAGATCCTTAGCTGATTTCAGACTTGTTTCTGATCCCCATGTATTAAAAACCTAACACTTTCTCTTAGGTTATTACTCATTTTGTTAATAACTCATGTATTGTACATGTTCGAATATAATTTAGGATATATACATAAACTAAAAAGAAAGAAAAATCTTATAAATTCCTTACATTTCATCTAACAGGATTATCACTTTTATTTATTTATTTATTTTGAGACAGGGTCATGCTGTCACTTGGGCTAGAATGCAGTGGCATCAGTAAGCTCACTGCAGCCTCAAATTCTTGGGCTCAAGTGATCCTCCTGCCTCAGCCTCCTGAATAGCTGGGCCTACAGGCATGCCCCAGCATGCCCAGCTTATTTTTCTATTTTTAGTAGAGAGGTCTCGCTCTTGCACAGGGTGGCCTTGAACTCCGGAGCTCAAGGGCTTCTCCCACGTCGGCCTCCCAAAGAATCACTGTTAATTATTGTGCATTCTTTTAGACTTCTTTCTTTTACATTCTCTAGCTCCTTTTTAGACATATGTAGCTGACCATTTTGCATATAACAAAATGCTTTAAAATTGTAATTTGAATTAAAATATATTATTTGTCATACGGAAGTTACACTACCATCTATATGTGTTTCTTTTTTATTTTTTTGCAGTTTTTGGCCGGGGCTGGGTTTGAACACACCACCTCTGGTACATGGGGCTGGCACTCTACTCCTTTGAGCCACAGGCACTGCACCATATGTGTTTCATTGGTTTTATTCATACTGTACATGAAAACATGCTCACTTTTAGTAATGGGACCTTAAAAAGGTGGTGGTTTGAATGTAGCTGGATTCTAATCCTAGAATGCATATCAGTACTATGTTGCATGGCCATCTTCTGGACCTCTGGTGTCTTTCAAAATCCTAATTCATGATACAGTCTAATTATGTGCTGTATTTACAAAATCTGAGGAAGATAATGGATGCACCTTGCACATTTCTCTTAGATCAGACACATTGATTTCTATTGCTTCGTCTGCCTTTCCGAATGTATTTGCATGTCTTAACTTTCTGGAAAACTCTGCCATTTCATGTTTAAAATTTTTTATTGAGGAATGATTGTTAATTGCCTTCGTGTTAAGCAAGGTGTTATAAAATCTTTTCCATTTTGAAATGCATGCGTTAGCCAAATACATCATGTGTGTTAATCATGATCCGGAATAAGTTTCATGTCAAAAAGATCTTTAAAAATCCCAGCCATCTAAATATATTTACCAGCTGCATTAAGTTAAAAAAACAATGTTTATATTTATGTTCAAACGTTGAAGCTATTTTTCTCAAATAAAACTTCACTTTAGAAATTGCTTCTTATTTATGACTAGTTTGGTGTGCTGTCATGATTTCAATATACTTTGATTCTATTTGTGCATTAAGAGTCTTCTTGGAAAAGTCCATAGAACAGATAATTGTACATTGAGTTATGTTTTCATTTTGAATTCCATTTTAATATAAGAAATGCATTCCTTTCAAAAAAATTTTAGGTGACAATTGGAATCTTCAGGAAGCATTATGTTTTTTTTCTGAATGTAGTCTAAAAGCAGATAAATCTCCTGTAGGGGCTGGGAACATGGTGGCATGCCTACAGCCCCATGTGAGGCATGTCACTTGAGGATAGGAGTTCAAGGCTACAGTGAGCTGTGATTGTTCCACTGTGCTCCTATCTGTGCCATAGAGCTAGACCCCATCTCTAAAAAAGTAAAATTAAAATAAGTAAAAAAAAAACAAAACAAAAAAAGAAGTCTCCCATGCTGCCCTCAGAACTTAGAGGGTAGCATGCAATCTCTTTAAAAAGTGCAAGCCAACTCAAATTATCTTATTTGCTTCCATTTCATTAGAAATTTTCACTGTCTTTAAGGCTTTAAACTATCACAGTTTATTCTAGGGATGATTTTTTTTTTCTTTTGAAGACCAGTGCCACCAAAAATTTCTTTTGAGAGCCACATAAAGTTAAAAAAAAAAAAAAAAAAAAGCTTAAATCAGTTTGGATATTTTATTGGAGAAGGGACTATAAAATGTCCAGTTTTGTGATTTTAAAATTGAGATGTAGGGAAAGATTGATTTAAATGATCCACTAATAACTACAGAAGACTGGTAAGAAAGCAAGGGATATATCCAAGGCAAAGAAGGGATAAACAGGCACAGAAAGGGAATCAGACTTCATTCTTTGACAGTTAGTCTATTTTGGCAAATAATCTTGCCTCCTCCCCAATATCCTCAGCATAGAAGAATACGGTGATTTTTACATTGTCTCTGAGCTTCTTCAATACTGACAAACTTGGCTTTTCTTTGCAGATATTTTTTAATGACAACAAAATGGCAAAATAAAGTACAGATTCATCTGATTTCTTTTTCCATCAAAATTTTGACTTTTCTCTAGTAACTTAATATAGTGACTAATTTGGAGAAAAATGTTTTTCTTTAATGGAAAAATGTTCTTGTCTTGGGTCCTTTAGACCCTTCTTGTTGGAAACCAGTGGAACACAGGATGTTTCCTTAACTGGAGATGCAAGTGTCCCCTGGCCTACTGTGTGTTAGAGACCTGACCATGATCCAGATGAGCACATGGTTACTTTGGATTTTGGATAGAACTTTGTCAGTTCTATTTTAAGCTGAATGTGGGCATTCTGGAAGTAACTTGTCTTACTGTTTTGAGAGTAATTTTAGACAACATACTCATTAGTACTTACTGATGCTTTAGGTAGTGTTAGTAGTTTTCTACCATAATTATTACTTTTAATTAGTAACCACAGAGAGTTAGTCAAAAGCCTCTTAAAAAGAACTACTTTGGTAATTTCAAAGTTTAGATATAAAATCAGGATCATAAGCAGTCTTTTTTAAGAACAGCCTTTGATCAGTAAATCACTAACGACAGGAAGCAGACAGTTTTGACACCATGCTCCAAAGAAGTATCTTAATAATCTTTTAAAAACTGCATGTATACTTTTTTGTGTGTAAAATACTTCAGTACTGTAAAGTAAGCTGGCTTTTTATGTAGACAGTCTTGCCATTTAAAAAGGAAACTATTAGAAAATAGGATAATAATTAGCAAATGATTAAAGTAGGAAATGAACTTATGTGAAGTCATTATAAACATGTAAAGAAAAGAGAATAAGTTTCAATGCAGTACTAGCAAAAGAACTGTACCATAAAACTCAGGAATTCTAGAAGAATAATTCTCTGAGGTTTTTTTTTTTCCTCCAGATATAATTTTTTTATCATCTTATATCCTGTCGGAGTTGCTGGTGAACTTCTTACAATATACGCTGCCTTGCCTTATGTGAGGAAGACGGGAATGTTCTCACTCAGACTTCCTAACAAGTACAACGTCTCATTCGACTACTATTATTTTCTCCTTATAACCATGGCCTCCTATGTACCATGTAAGTACATATTGGTTAGTATTTGGATTTAGCATATGATATGGAAGTTTTTGGAAAGATCCCTTCATGAGCTAGTTTAATAAGCAAGGAGAAGTAATTAGAAATTATTGTTTATATTGCTTACATTAACACTTCAATTCCACATCTATTCATAATTTGCAATAATTGAAGATGGAGTGAGTCCGAAGGCCTTTTACTGACGGTGAGAAAAAAGGTAAGTTAACACAGAAATGATTGTTTTCTCAAAATCATTTAAAAAAGAAGCTCAGCAGGTTTTATTTTTTAGAAAAAATCATTTTTAAACAGGCAGCAGTACACTATTTACAAGCACTTAGAATTATGTATCAGCATGAACATCTTATGTAAGAACATATCAGATCACTTCTATCTATTCATTAAGTGTAGACTTGGAAAAATCTTCTTAGAATACTGTTTATTCTTACTTCTGTTGTTCTATGTACTTGAAAATAATAAAGCTGCTCTTTTTAAAATATTTTGAATAACTTAGCCTCTTGACTAATTTCTTATCCTCTTTTCCATAGCAGCAATGAATTGGTGAGACTTTACTCATTTCATTTAAATATTTAGAGAGACATATTTTTAGGCCAAATATTGATAGTCGCTTAAGGAAAGATGTGGGAAAGGCAACGTTGTAGTTGGTCCTCAGTAAAATTAGTGACTGACTGATGGAAGTGGGGGAGGAGAGAGGAAATGAGAAAAGTCTGTAGCATCTGAAATCTCTAGTGACATACTATGAACCTGAAGGGGATGAGCATAGAACTTGGCTGGCTCCTTGAGGTCTCCAACTTTGAAGCTTTCCCAAAATCAGAGCTGGCTTAGGGTCAGAGATGTGTCTCCCCATTCATCTTCCACCACATCAGCCTGATTTTGCTGATTCTTACTTGCCACCAAGCTGGTTCAAGGAGCTCTAAGGAAGCACATGTATAGTTCACACCCCTCACTTATCCCGACATCTAGTTAATGCAGAGTCTTTCAACCTTTTTGAGCTCATGGCACACTTGAACCTATAGTTAAACTTCAATGGTACACTTACATTATGTTGATAAAAAAAAAACAAAAACCACTGTGCTGACGTGTTCCAGTACATGCATTTCTGAGATCACAGGATAGCCAGGGGGCAGCAGTTTGTGAAGTCTAAGGATGAACCTTAGCAGTACACATTGGAATGTCCACACACACATAGGTGTCAGACCCCTGGTGGTTCAGAGTACAGTTAATAGAATGGAGAGGAGGAGGCCAGTCAGCCCAGCGTATCTCGTGCCAGGCCCAGTATTCCACAGAGATAGAGAACCGTAAATCCAAACATGGCCATCCAGGTCATTGTGAAGATATTTATATCGAGGTATTGAGTTTGCTAAGAACAAATGAAAACAAGAACAAAACCTCAGAGTTTGTGGCATTAAAATATTTAGGCATGTACTAGGTAGACCCTCAGAGTCTCACTTTGTCGCCCTCAGTAGAGTGCTGTGACATCACAGCTTCAGCAACCTCCAACTCTTGGGCTTATGTGATTCTCTTGTCTCAGCCTCCCGAGTACCTGGGACTACAGGCGGCCACCACAACACCTGGATTTTTTGTTGTTGTTGCAGTTGTCATTGCTGTCTTAGCTGGTTGGGGCTGGGTTCGAACCCACCACCCTCCATCAATGGGGCCGGCGCCCTACCCACTGAGCCACAGGCACCACCCCCTCATTAATACTCTTAACTTGAGCTCAGTAAATATTAGGGGGTAGCAGTGGTATATAACATACTTATTCTCAAAGTTGGCCATGCTAAGCAAGTTACAAGTATAAATAATTGGAAAGCAATAGCTTATCTTCCTTTGTTTTCTTCTTTTTCAATTAAGTGTTTCCACAACTCTATTTTCATATGTTACGTCAAAGAAGAAAGGTGCTTCACGGAGAGGTGATTGTAGAAAAGGATGATTAAACAGGATCCCTGCAAACAAGGTGCTTTCTCCAGAATAACCAGGATTACTTGACTCCAAGTTTTAACAACAAGAATAAACAACTTCATGAAATGTGTCATGGATTGTACAGTTTCTTAAACTATAACTGAGACCCGGGTTATGTGCCAGTGTTTCTCTTCATATTGTGGCAGATTCTGTTTTTTTCTGTGACAAGAATTTTGGGAATATCAATTTCTGGGTAGGTGTTGATTATTAAAAAATAATTGGGCATATTACCTGAAGAAAAAAAAACCCTTTTGTAGGTTTTACTAAATACGTGGCTTTTTAAATCAATATTTGCAATTTGGTTTAATGATTTAATGTTATGATACCTGATACCATTGGTATTTATATGATATTTATAAGTGAAACTAAATGCAAAATTATAGTAACTTGCTAATAATGTGGTGGTATTTTTTGAACAATCTATTTTTTCAGATTATGAGGCAGCATTTATGATTAAGAACAATTTTTGGAAGCACAGACATAATTTGGTAAGACTTTTGATATAGATAAAGCAAAAGCACAAAAAATGTTCAAGTATATATCACAATTGGAAAATATTCTAGGCCACTGAAATTACTTATACCACTAAGAAAATTTATTTTTATTTCAAGTAGCCACTAAAAGATAACCTTTTCAACTGTAAGGATTTTAAGGGGTTAGGAAAAGTCTAAATATACATGTTGTTCCACTGGTTAAAAAAAAAAGACATCTGATCACAATATAATGCTCAGATTTCTGGTTGACAAAGGCTTCTCTATACCATGGAATTACAGTAGAATCCCCATAGTTTACCACCAACCTACTCTGACACTTCCTTAAGTTGGCATAATTATCATAAACTGGACATTCACCACGTATGTGTATCGGTGCAGTAGGCCTAGTTCCTTATGTTGACCACCTCCGTGTATCGACCAGTTTTTTATATAGTCTATTGGGTGGTCACATACAGAAGTTCTGTCTCTTGTAAAAATCATGGTACAGTAATCTCTTCGTGGCACTTACGTAACAAAGTTTTGGGGTATAGTCTAAAAACGTTGATTTTATTCTGAATTCCATTGGATAGCAAAAAATTTCATAATAAAGTTCCTGTTCTCATGTTTAATAAAAAGATACTAAAAAAGATACTTTAATACTGCTTTGATTTTTAAACATATCCTTTAAAAAATTTCCCTCTGGTATTAAAGTATGCTGATTATTATTATACTATATTATATTATTATATTATAAAAAGGAACTTTTGCCTCCTGAAGATATCTGGGTGTCATTTTGGCTTTAAATGTTCTGTATTGTTTCCATTTACTATCAATATGTAACATCACACTTGGCAGAATTGCGATTTTGTGTTAACCATTTTCTTTATGACTTTCTTCGTGTAGAGATCTGTAGTTCAGAATATTTTGGCCAACTTTTCTTTTAAGTAACTTGGTTTTTGAAAGGTGCTATTTCTTTCATTACATTACATTTTAATGTTTCCTCTGCAGCTGGACATTTGACTGAGCAATACGGGTTAGATTATTAGTTCCCCAAATCCTGATGTTCTTTCTGCTTCTATGCTTCTTGATCAGTTTTCATCTTGAATTTTTATATGGAAGAAATTTTCACCAAGTTTTCCCCCTTTGATAACCTAAGAAATTCACATATTTATTTTATTAGATTCCTGTCTAGCGAAAAGTATTTTAAATCATTTTCCCAAAATTTGTTGATACTCCTTTTAAGCATTTGTAATACTCTCCTCCCCCCAAGTTGTGGACTATCTTAAAGTAGGAATTATAATTATAAGAACTTTAATAAAAATGAAAATGCTTTAAACCGTTTGGTGACGTTTGTTTATTTATTTATTGGAGTCAGTTTTACTTTGTTGCCCTCAGGAACGTGCTGTGGCATCACAGCTCAGAGCAACCTCAAACTCTTGGGCTCAAGTGATCCTTTTGCCTCAGCCTCCCAAGTAGCTGGGACTTCAGGCGCCCACCACAACACCCAGCTATTTTTAGAGATGGGGTCTGGCTCTCTCAAACTCCTGGGCTCAAGTGATCCACCTCCGTGGCCTCCCAGAGTGCTGGGATTACAGGCGTGAGCCACAGTGCCCAGTCTGATGACCTTTATTAATAAACTAAAAACTTTAAATTTAGTTTATCTTCAGTATTTCTGTCAACCATTTCTAAACTGTCATTTATATAGAAAACAAAGTGTATAAGAGTAGTTGGATTTCTAAAAAGTAATCAGAGTAGAGAGTAAATTCCTCTCTACTTGTTTCCAACTTTTTAATTTCTCCCTAGTTACCGTAACTTTAATAGATAAGTCAGGACTTGAACGAAACAGAAGTTGAGTTTAGTCCTGCAGACTTTGGTAATAAAAAACATATATCAAGAAATTTGGTGCTAGCAACTTCTAATTGTATTTTGGTGACATTCCTCTGAATTATGTTTGTTTTTCATAGATTTATAGCCATATAAACAACATGCAAGTTTAAAAATGTTTTTCAGGGTCTTAATTTGGTATTAATACAACCGCATACTGATAGTTAAAACTTTTTTAAAAGCATGTTGAAATAAACAAGGAAGTCATGTTCACCAGAAGCCTTTGTTACTTGAATCCTGTAGATTTCCAGAAGCACTATTTTCACATCTTTAGTTTTTAAAGCATCTTTTTACCACAATCCCTGGGTTTCGGAGGAGATAGTTTCCATGGTTTGTTCTTACGTTGAATTTGTATGTTAATTGGAACAGGTGCATTCATATATTACCTGTTAGAGCCACCATTCACAGGTGCCAGTTGGATGTTTGTAACTCAGGGACTGCCTGTATTGTGCTGCAATCTCATGGTTTTTAGAGATATGTTGCTAGTGGTCTAGAATCCAGCAAACCATTCCTATTTCCCCCCACAAATATTTATCTTGTGTTTACTACTGTGTGCCAGGTACTGTTGTAGGGAATTAATATCTTCATCCTAGTTTATTTCTCTCCAACCTACACAGTAACTTTGGTCCAATTGCTAGATTAGATTGGTTAGCAAATCGCACTGTGAAATAGCTATCCATGGTTCAGCAAAATACAATATGTCAGGGATCTGATGTGATGGATTCTTTGTTAGAATACTAACATATGCATAAGCATATCAGAGCATCACCAAATAGATAACCTTCTGGCTTTAAACTACCTTATAACAAACTCAAAGTCACTATAAATCATTAAGGGATCATTGAAGGAAAAGTTAGTGTCCAAAACAACATTTAAAATACATTTAATACATTAAAATCCATTGAAAACAACATATTTCAAATAAATAAAGTGTAGAGATATTTTCCTTTCACATATATATCTGGATGATACAATTGTTAGAATAAAAAAAAATCAGCAATACAGTTTTATACTTTCTCATGGGAATGCATTTAAAAGAAGTTAAACTTCAATTTGTTAGTATTTTTGGTCTAAATTTAAAAAAATATTTAAAAAGAATGGAGCTTGGAAAATATAACTTAAACATCTTAGCTTTTTTTTTGCAGTTTTTGGCTGGGGCTGGGTTTGAATCCACCACCTCTGGCATATGAGGGCCAGCGCCCTACTCTTTTTAGCCACAGGCACCACCCAAAAAAATCTTAGTTTTTTTTAGCACTCCTGTTATAACTTAAAAATAATTTTGTCACTCTTGTATTTTGAAATAATGTCAAACTTATGGGAAAGTGGTAAGACTAGTAGAAAGAGCTTACATAGCTGGAGTCTTTTGTGCAATTGTGTCTCACTCTGCTGACTCTGTGGTGTCTGTATTGAATAAAGAGAAAGGTAGCCGTGCTTCTCAGGTGCTCCAGAGACTTGGATTTAAAGGTGTATGGAAGCGACTCTGCACACATCATCATGACTGGCTCTCTGGCTGCCCTACAGTGGTTCATCTGTGGCTCTCTGACTGCCCTACACTGGTTCATCTGTGACTCTCTGGCTGCCCTACAGTGGTTCATCTGTGACTCTCTGGCTGCACTATAGTGGTTCATCTGTGACTCTGGCTGCACTACAGTGGTTCATCTGTGACTCTCTGGCTGCACTACAGTGGTTCATCTGTGACTCTTTAGCTGCCCTACAGTGGTTCATCTGTGACTCTTTAGCTGCCCTACAGTGGTTCATCTGTGGCTCTCTGGCTGCCCTACACTGGTTCATCTGTGACTCTTTAGCTGCCCTACAGTGGTTCATCTGTGACTCTTTAGCTGCCCTACAGTGGTTCATCTGTGGCTCTCTGGCTGCCCTACACTGGTTCATCTGTGACTCTGGCTGCACTACGGTGGTTCATCTGTGACTCTCTGATTGCACTATGATGGTTCATCTGTGGCTCTCTGGCTGCCCTACACTGGTTCATCTGTGACTCTGGCTGCACTATGGTGGTTCATCTGTGACTCTGATTGCACTATGATGGTTCATCTGTGGCTCTCCTATTGCTCTACGGTGGTTCCTCTGTGGCGCTGACTGCACTATGGTGGTTCATCTATGGCTCTCTGGCTGCACTACAGTGGTTCCTGTGGCTCTCTGACTACACTACGGTGATTCCTGTGCCTCTGTGAAGGTCCACTTCAGGCTTCCTTGCCCTCCTGCACTGAGATGCCAGAGTCTCTGAAGAAGCAGCCCAGGTTAACTCAGTAAATAGATCAAAGCAAATATGGACTGAATCT
Source organism: Galago senegalensis (assembly GCA_963575145.1). Classification (NCBI taxonomy): domain Eukaryota; kingdom Metazoa; phylum Chordata; class Mammalia; order Primates; family Galagidae; genus Galago; species Galago senegalensis. Next base: position 26,441 of record CAUYTI010087941.1, on the reverse strand, counting down.
GCTTGCTGATCAGTGTCAAAGAAAGTACAAAGTAACTTTTATATATTTAACAGTGTAGGAAATTATCTATTCCTGATATAATTATTGTAGTATTCTTGTTTAAGTTTGCTGTTGAAATAAACCAAGATGTTCATGAAAAAAAAAAAACCATATTCAACATACCCATTAGAACTGGAAAAGAAAACCAGCATTCTTATAATCATTCCTGCTATGCTGTTGCTTATCAAAACAAACACCATAGTTTTAAGTTTATAAAAAAGGATAACTTGATATTTACAGAATGTGAAGGAGTCAAATATTTTGTGCATGCTTTTTCAAGCAGTTATTAATTCAGAGCCATATAATTTATCTGACCACTTGTGTTGTACAAATTCTAAAAGAGAGAGCAATAGTAAAAATCCAGTCAGTTTTTTTTTACTGTGTTGAATTTATTGAAATGTTATAATGGGCATCATTACATTAGAGTTAGAAAATATGTTAAAAGATTCTAGTGTGGTGAGATTGTTAATTAAACGGATCTTCTAGTGTGTGTGTGTGTGTGTGGATGTGTGTTTTTGCAAATAAGCCCCACTAAACATGTATACACATTCTCACATGCCCAAGTGCACACACAACCCATCTTGGAGAATAATATATTCAAGGTGGTGAGAGATGTATATGCTTCTGTTTTGGGAAAATATGCTTGCCAGAAAATAATTATAATTTGCCTGAATGATTTTTAATTTAATCACAAGTTGACTAAAATAGGTTTGTGACAAAATTAATGTGTTCAGAAGCTGGTTTTATTGAGTTAAACTTTCATTGAACTTTATTAAATCCCCATCACAGAAACTAATCTTAATAACCGAGGAAACGGGAAGAATAATTTATATTAAGTGTACTCAAGAAGAAAATAATGATTTTTAAACAGTTTTTAGCTCAGAGAATGTGGATTTTTGAGCATCAAAAATTCATGATATATTTTTAAAAGCTACCACACTTAACTTGTATTCATAAGCATTTGCTCCAAAATCTGACATTACTTTTTGGCTTCAATCCCCAAATCAACATATTTGACACATTCGAGGTAGACACCAGATTTATAGCATTAAAATGTGTTCAGCTTTTTATAGAATTCAAATGTTGTAAAGTTCAGAATTTAAGAATAGTTTTTTTGAAATAGAGTTGATACTGTCTGTAGGATACTGTCTGTAGTAAATAGTAAAATATTACTATAACAATAATAAGAAATTACTGATAGGAAGCAAATGTGAGCGTAGCTAATAAGGCTTTTAAACGCCTTTATTTTGGGAAGATATTGGTTATTTTACACATCATGTGTTTATAGTTACTAAGCATTTGGGGCTCTGAAAAATTCCTAATGCTTATGGTGTTACGATCTGCTTTGTTTTTGAAAAGGCATTTAAAACTATTTCTGTGAATTAACTTTAGATGCCTGTATACCTTGTAAACATCCAGTTTTCTTAATTTAAAATATGCTTTTAGATGGGTAAACATGAGGAAAAGAAAATAAATCATTGAAGTCTTATGCAATTAAGACTAAGTTGTTTTAGTACCAGTTCTAATCTTATAGGAAATGAGATGGCTTAATTTAAAGCTATACATATTTCCTTATGGGTAAAGATAGATTTACAGATTTATTTCTTAGCAAATACTAACAGAATACAAAAAGAATAAACAATCCCTTAGGACATTATTATTGTATTCTTACAAATATTTAAAAATTCTCTCTCATCAGCCACATTCAGCGGTGAAATGGTGACATGTGTCATGGTTTCACGGTTAAGAGCTGGGGCTTAAGGCAAAAGTCTTCATCTGCAAAATGGGGTAAGTGGTGGTCTGAGGAGCAAATGCGGTTGCATCTATAAAGGAACAGCACAGATCTTGTCAGATAGGAGCACCCTATACATGTTTGTTGTTGTTAATGACATTGTTTTTCATGATTTTACAGCAGCTGTTGTACCAGTTGAAACTCTGAAGTCAGACCAATCTCTCACTTGTTTCTTGGGAAGAATTTAGCATTTACAGAGATTAGTCTGTCTAAAATTTTCTTTTCCTAAATTTTTTCTACTTTTATTGGTTTTGAAAGATTGCCTGCATTTAGCTATTTTTCTTGAGTTAGACATTAAGAGGGCCCAGTGTCATTTAGAAGTAGAGTAGGGGGACTCCATGTGAATTGGTGTCCTTTGGGTTATGGTGCCCTGCTGCTCATGGTTTTTAACAGTAAGTTAAGGCAGATGCTTGGGTGAGATACTTTCCAGCCAGCCTGGCCCCCTGGCACTGCTTGCAGGAAAAGAGGGGTGGGACTTTGATCCACTGGTGGGATGCCAGGTTTGGATGTGTGTGACTATTGTCACTACCATAGGGGATCCTTTAGAAACCTTTTGGGTCAGCATATTATTAATAATTTTTAGGTATAGTCATCATTGAAGAATATAAAAATTCATAAGGTTCTCAAATGAGGAGTTCCCTAATCAGAATATGATGAACTAATTTTATCAGGAAATGCTTCATTAATCTGCTATTGTTAGGAATAAGATGGTTTTTCAAAAAACGTAAGCTCATTATCTTAAGTCACCATTTAAAGAGATGAAAAGTAAATCTCTTTCATTCTAAATGATGACTAAAGTATGGATTATAAATTGCCTGCTGTCATTTCTACTCTGCAAAAAAAAACCCAGATGACTAGATTAATGATGACAGAATTGATTGAAGTCCAAGGGTTCAGCTATTGTGGTTTGCATAAGTCAAGTTCTGTGGTTTTAGTGGGAACATTGAGGCTTATATTGTCTGTCCAGAAAGGCCAAAATTCAAACAATCCAGGGTGATGCAGAGTAAAAAAGTCTAAGTTCTTCGATTCTTCCTTTTGCCCCACTAATTAGGGCATTGATAAGTCTTTGGTGTCTTTTTTGACCTTTTATAAAGGTCTTAATTACAGCGAGTAAGAGAGCCTTTGCCAGAAATTAAGGTCTAAAAGGTCTTTCCTTTCCTTTACACACACAGAGATGTACACACACATGCACAAATAGTTGAATAAATAACAATCTACATATTTTATGACTTTGCTATTTTTTTCACAGTATCTTGGGGATTCATGTTTGTATGTAGGTATATATATTTCATAAAACATTTCTCCACTGGTGGAGAAATATTTTTGTTTAGAATTTAAATTTATAGTTACCCAGAACTAACCATGTCATAATAAAATGGTGATGATAATAGTAATAACAGTATAGTATTGATTATTCATTATAATTTATTATTATATACAAGGCCATTTATTATTTATCTCATTTAAAAATAATAGTGAAGGCTGGGTGTGATGGCTCACGCTTATAATCCTAGCACTCTGAGAGGAGGCTGAGGCAGGTGGATCACTTGAGCCCGGGAGTTCAAGACCAGCCTGAGCAAGAATGAGACCTGTCTTTACTAAAAACAGAAAAATTAGCCAGTTGTGGTTGTATAGGCCTTCAATCCCAGCTACTTGAGAGGCTGAAACAAAAGGATTGTTTAAGCCCAAGAGTTTGAGGTTGCTGTGACCTCTGATGCCATATAGGCACTCTACCCAAGGTGACAGAGTGAGACGTCTCAAAAAAAGAAAAAGAAAAACTGAATTGAGGTATAGCTATTATAATAAACATTTTATTAATGAAGAATCAGTCTCAGATGGGAGTGGAACTGGCCAGCAATGGGTAAATAACACTATTTTAAACTCTCTAGATTTAGAACCATGTGAAAATATTATCTATATTTTATTTATTTATTTATTATTTTTCAGACAGTCTCTCTCTGTCACCCTGGGTACAGTGTCATGGCATCACAGCTCACAGCAACCTGAAGCTCTTGGTCTTGAGGAAACCTCTTGCCTCAGCCTCCCACCTAGCTGGGACTACAGGTGCCCACCCCAAAGCCTGGCTAGGTTTTCAAGAGAGATGACAATCTCGCTTTTGCTCTGGCTGGTTTTGAACCCAAGAGATCCACCTTCCTCAGTCTCTTACAGTGCTGGGATTACAGGGTGAGCCACCCACGGCCTTCACTGGATTTTTTTTAAAAGAGGGAGTGGCCAGTAACAAAATGTAATAGGAAGTTTGGGTAGGCAAGTGTGGGAAGAAGCCTCTTATTTTTGTCAAAGATTAGTTCAAGTATGAACTTTACCAAACAGATTCTTTGGGGTGTTGGTGGCAGATCACGACCCTACACGGGGCATTGGCATGTGAGAAGCAAATGTTATTATACCTTTCTGAGTTAAGAAACACCTCCAAAACTCAGTGGCTTAAAACAACACTTATTTTCCTGTGGCACCATCCTCTTGCAAGTCAACTTGGCTCAAGCTGGGCTGGTTTTGTTTGTTTGTTCTGTTTTTTGTTCCATGTGATGTCAGCTGAGGCTTCAATCACCTGAGGACTCAGTTGGGCCAGGACTTCAGAGATGACTCTCTCACCTGTGTCTGGCAATAGGTGTGGGCAGTCATCTGGGAGTTTAGCATGGGGTTGCAACAGTGTGGCTTGGGCTTATCCAGGGTGGCTGGGTTCCAAGAAGCTGTGTTCAGGAAGGAAGGAAGGGAGGAAGAGAGGGAGGGAGGGCAGAAGGGAAGGAAGGAGAAAGGAAGGAGGGGGGAGACAAAGAGTAAGAGCAGAAGGGAGGAAAGGAGGGAAGGAAGGAAGGGAGGGAGGGAGGGAAGAAGAAGGGAAGGAAAGAAGGTAGGAAAGGGAGAAGAGAGGAAGGGGAAGGAAAGAAGGTGGGAAGGAAGGAAGGAGAAACTGTCCTCATAAGGCTTAGAGCCAGAACTTGTGCCACACTCTGTTAATTAGGCAGAACCAGAGCCAGCCCAGACTGAAGGGAGGAGAAATAAAGCCGCCTCTTGACAGGGAAAGTAATAAATAATTTGTGACCATCTTTAATTACAGCAAGTAAGGAAGCCTTTGCCAGAAATTAATTATAAGTAAAATGTCCACCGCACAACTCATTACAAACACAAATTCTAGGAGAGAGAATTACAAACTTATTTGAAGGAAGTTTTAAGACCATTCCTCTAAACAAAGTGGGTGCCCCACCTTCCTTCTGCATTAATTTATGTGCTAATTGTGCCTTGGTGGTGATTTTTCTACACTAGATGTTCTTGGCTATTCCATGATTTATTTCTACATTTCCATTTTAATATGTGGTTCTTATAAATCTTTTAAAATATTTTGTAAAAAGGCCAGGGGTGGTGACTTACGCCTGTAATCCTAGCACTCTGGAAAGCTGAGGTAGGTGGATTGCTTGAGCTCAGGAATTCCAGCCTGAGCAAGTGTGAGACTCCCCTCCTCCCTACTAAAAATAAGATAAAATAAACTAGCTTGGTGTCCTGGTGGGAGCCTGCCATCCCAGATATTCAGGAAGCTGAAGCAAGAGGATTGTCAACCCCAAGAGTTTGAGGTTGCTGTGAGCTGTAATGGCACGGCACCCTACAAAGGGGGAAAAAGTGAGACTCTGTCTCAAAAAATAAATGAATAAAATAAATCTTTTGTAAAATAAAATAATGAATGAATGAATCAGCAAATGGAAACAAAAGTGTTGTGATTGTGGGTGGAGATAAAACACCTGGAATTTACACCCTGAGGCCTGAAAGTGTGTCTTAGTGAGAGGGGCCAGAGCAAGAGGATATTGAATCCCTCCCTAAGCCTATGAAGAAGTCTTAGTATTTAGAAAGAGGATCTTGGAGGTTCTCCAAATACATCGTGTCCCCAAAACTCTTGTGTAGAGCTTCCCTCTTCTGCAAATAGAGAACAAAGGAGTATTTCCTTAATCCAACAACTAATATCTGGAGCTGTGGTTCTCAAGCTTCCTCATGCCACGACCCTTTCATACAGTCCCTCATGCTGTGGTGACTCCCAACCCTAAAATTATTTTCGTTGCTACTTCATGAATAGATCAGATTAGCTGGCATTTCACATCAGTCAGGAGTGCCTCTGAGTGACTGGAAGCAGAGAGATACCAGAAGAATATTGCAGGAGTTCAAGCAACAAATAAAGCAGGCCTGAATCAGCAGTGGACTCTGGGGAGTAAAGGCACAGTGATCACTGTAACCGAGAGCACAGAAGGGGAAATGAAAATGACTTCACAAATGAAAGATGGGGTCCTAGTTTGTAATAGAGACTTGTAGTTGTCACCCAAATCTGTTCTCCACTTTCCTAGTAATTGAAGCCTTCAGTTTTAACTTGCACTGGGAATGAAGGTATTTCCCAGTTTCCCTGCCAGCAAGGCGAGGCTGTATGACTAAGTTCCAGCCAATGAAATGTGAATAGAAGTGACTTGCTCTTAGTGGAATGTCCATGTGGTTGGTGGCAGCGATCCATGTTGGGACGTGATGATTACTGGAACTCCCTAGCAATGGTAGAGCAATACAATGAAAAAACATGGATGTCTGAATAGAGCTGTGCAGTCATGCACTATATTAGCAAAATGAGCGCCATTCCCATAGATCACAACATGACCCAAAGAGTTGTGCAGTGCACATCCTGCACAACCGTCCACAGTAGCCCGGAGCCACATGCAGAGGGAGGATACCTGGGGCATCTCTTGGGAAGCTTACACCTGAGTTATTTAAATTGCTGTTGTTTTGGATATCTGTTTAAACGCCTGAACCTCTATGACAAGTGCTACAAGTTTCTAAATCACAGGTAGTAACTTGAGTGTTTTTGTGTCTTTTAGCAAAGAAAGGGAGGGAAGTCAAAGAAGTAGTTAAGGGGTGAGTTTTGTTTTTGTTAACAGATTTTTTTGAGTAAATGCTAAGTGCAATGTTCTATGACAGAGAACGGGGAGAGTGTAAAGAAAAGACAGTTATTGCTCTTCCGGAACTTAAAATGTAGCATGGAAAAACACAGTTGTACCAATAACTTTAGGGAGTATCACCTTCAGGGAATTTATAATCTGGTGAAGAAAATTTTAATACACAGGGGTGATGAGGCTCGGGAAGCAACAGTCGAATAAGAAAAAGACATTTATACCAATAATATTAACATACAGCAGGGAAGCAGGCACTGGAGGCCTTGGTGATATTAAACAGAGTAGAACTAGCTGGCCTCAAGTTTCCAAATCATAACCTTTGCCATTTTTCCCTTAAGATATTCTTAAGTTATGAGAGACAGGACTAATTTTCTTACTTCAGTGCCCTTTGACATCTGGTTTCTGCCGCATAAAAGCAAGTCCGCCTAGGATGTTTTAAAGATTTTTCCCCCCAGAAATGAAAAGGAAAATCAATATTTTTTTTATTTGCACAAGAAAATGAAAACATACTTGGCCTCGGAGGAACAAAACATCTAATTTATTTTACCATGTTTTCTAAATATTACTCTAGAGAGGCTTATATTTATGGATAGCATCTGAATATGACCTTTAAAATACATTGGGTAGTTTTGTTCTTAACAGACTGTGATAATAATAATATCCTCTCAAAGAAAATGCAGTGGGAAAAAAAAAACATTTATGTGTGCGCTGTTTATCTGTGAGGACCAACCCCAAATTCTGCAATTCTCTTCTCAATATTAAGACCATTCTTACCGCAGCAGCAATTTACCATTAAAACCCACAATGAATATTTATGGAGGACCTATTAGGAGAACTGCTCTGCTGACTGTGTGGTTTATAGGATAAATTCTGTGTTCTCCCACAGTGAGTCCCTACCCTGAAAGGAGACAGAGAAGCATACAGAGTGTCAAGTAGAAGCCAAAAGGGTTGTGACTACCTAGGAAAGGAAGAGATGAATTCCTACTGGGGGAAGCTTGGAGGCTCCGTTGGAATGATGGCTGTTCAAAGACTGGTAAGCTCGTAACATGCACAGCTAGAAATGAGTATGGGGGGCAGCACCTGTGGCTCAAAGGAGTAGGGTGCTGGCCCCATATACCAGGGGTGGTAGGTTCAAACCCGGCTCCAGCCAAAAAAAAGAAAGAAATGAGTATGGGGCTGCAGCTAGACTGGGAAGAGTGAAGAGTGCAAAAACTAAAAGAAACAGACGAGGAGCATATGAGATAAAGACAAGGGGTACATAGCAGGCTGTGGAAGGCAGGGCTGAAAAAGCACATTGCATGGACTCTTGTCTCTTGGGAAGGCATGGTCTGTGTTCAGCAGGCAGACAAAGGTCGTAAGGATAAGATAAGACATCTAACATAAAATGAAAATGAAGAAGGTGTTGTCTATAGATTCTCCAAAGATATGTGTTAATAGAATCGCACATATCAGTAAACAGCAAATTCATTCTACTGTCCATCTGACCTTGCAGTCACTGTTGATGACATTTTCTTTCATACCTCTTGATTCACTGGCTTGACCTTCAAAATACATCCAGATGTGGATAATTCATCCTTCCATCCCGGCTGATAGCATCCCGAGTGTGACCATTGTTTCCTTTTGCCTGTGTCATTGCACCTGTCTCCTAACTGGTTGCCCAGTTTGTCCCTGGGTCCCTATAGATGGCTCCTAACAGAGCTGAGTTATTTTTAAAAGGAAGGCAATAACCTATCCTTCCTCTTCTTAAAACCTTCTGCTAATTCCCCACTCTCAGGCAGAGTAAAAGTCAGAGCTCTAACTAGGAAGCCCACCGAGCTCTCCATAACCTGCTGTTTCTCCCACACTGTCACCACTGTCACAATCACCTTGTACCTTATTTTCTTTTGCTGCTTTACTCCAGCCACACTTGACACCCTGCTGTCCCTGGAAAATGATAACCATCCTTCTGCCCAGGCCCAGTGCACTTGGCACCTCTCCTCTGCGGGTTTCTGCTCAAAATGTCACTTTAGGACAGAGGTCTTATCTACTACCTATGAGGTAGCAACCCACTTCCCTCCACTGTACTTCCTAACCTCTATACCCCAAGTTAATTTTTTCATGACACTTGACAAAATCCATTCCTATACAGTTTCTCTCTTACTATACAGGGTGGCTATAAAATTAGTGTGCAATCTTAAATTGAACACAAACTTCATGGCCACCCTGTATGTGTAGAATGTAAGCTCAATGAGGGCAGGGCTACTGGGCTTTTTTCCCTTTTCTTTCATTGTTCTATTTCTAATGTCTAGAGGATCCTAGCACAGAGTAGGTCTTGAAATATGCATTATTGAAAGAATGAATGAATTCTAGCAACAGAAGGTTGAATTCCAAGAGTGTGTATCAGATCCTTCTATTGTTAACACTGTGTTAAAATAGCATTTGATGCATAGAGAGAGACAACCTGCTGGTGAATTTCTGATCAACTATTTATAACTGGCAAAAAAATGACTAGTCTTAACAAATCTAATCTCTACAATATCTTAATGATCAGTTTACTCAACTTTTTTCTAGCAAACCAAAAATCTTTGCGATGTGGGGTTAGGTTAATAGGTGATCTTGGCATTGTTTTTCAGAATGACTCTAAGTTGCAAAATTCACTCAATGTATGACCACATTTTAAAGAAACTATCCATATGCCAACAATGTGCAAAGATGAGAGGTTGTTCTTGTCCCTAGGGATTGTACAGTCTATCAGAAAAAATTAAAAGGAAGAAAGAAGGAAAGAAAGTCACCTGCAATTAAAAATAGCATGATGAGTGTTGTACGTTATTGGAGTCAACTATATTATTGGAGCCAGAAGAGCCAACTAATTCAGGAAAGGAGAGGAGGGCACACAGAGGAGGGCAGGCTAAAGCTGAGTCTTGAAGGATTATGTAGATTTTATTTAGGTACTGAGTGTGCTGGCCAGATGCAACTGCAGCCTGAACAGAGGCGTGCAGTTCTAAAGGAGTTTGATGCAGGAAAGTGCTGTGGTTTGAATGTATATATCCCTCTAAAAGTCCTATTTGGGACTTCAAGCCCAAGGTGATGCTATCAAGAAGTGGGACTTTTTGAAGATAATGAGGCCATGAGGGTTCTTCCCTCAGGGATAGATTTAGTGTCTTTACAAAAGGGAGTGAGCTTGTCCCTTTTGGGCCATTTTTTCCCCTTGTATCATGTAGGCATGCACAGAGAAAGAGCCATCTTGGAAGCAGAGAGCAAGCCCTCACCAGACACCAAATCTGCTGATGCCTTGATCTTGGGCTTCCTAGCCTTCAGAACCATGATAAGAAAATTATTATTACTTATGAACTACCCAGTCTACGGTATTTTGTTATAGCAGCAAGAACAGTCTGAGACAGAAAGTTTGTATAGTTCTGTATGGGTAATAGGAGAGTTAAACAGGTAGCTGTCAGTCATTCCCAGAGGGAGTGTTATGATAGAATGGGGAGCTTCAGGAAGGAGAGGACCAGACGATGTGTATCATTAATACGTTGCTATATTTAAGTTTACTTTTAATTCAGCTGCATTTTAATGGCAGCTTTTCTAACTCTCAAGTATCATGAGTTGAATTTAAATATAAAACAATACTTTTGATTTTATTACACATCACTCCTGATTAAATAAATTCTATTGGCAAATTAATTATAGGCTGAGAATACCTCTGTTTTATTTGTATTAAAGCTAATCTATGAGTTGTGATTTTTAAGAGTTTAAAAATTTTTTTTTGGCTTGGCACCTGTGGCTTAAGTGGCTAAGGCGCCAGCCACATACGCCTGAGCTGGTGCATTTGAATCCAGCCCAGACCCGCCAAACAATGATGGCTGCAACCAAAAACTAGCCAGGTGTTGTGGCAGGTGCCTAGAGTCCCAGCTACTTGGGAGGCAGAGGCAGGAGAATGGCTTGAGCTCAGGAGTTGGAGGTTGCTGTGAGCTTTGATGCCGCGACACTCTACCCAGGGCCACAGCTTGAGGCTCTGTCTCAAAAAAGAAAAAAAAATTGTTTTCTGGTTCAAGAGGTCATAAATCTGATCCCTTACCCTTGTTTCGAGAAACTTAAAACATTCTGTCAGCTTCCTAACATCCTCCCAACAAGGTAAGCAGCCTTGAGCTCCCCCCAGCTGAGCAGAGGAGGGAGCTTTATAGGCACCAGCAGGCTGAAGAAGCAAAAACAAGGAACGTTAAGCAGGTTGGGATGTCACAGTTACTTTCCTAATAGGGTTAAAGCAGAGGGGACTTTCTCATCATGCCGGCCCCGGTTGACAGGGCCTGCTCTGATTGGTTGCTGTGAATTTCCTGGTTTTTATAAAAACTGGCCCATCTTTTTTTTTTTTTTAATTTCACATTATCACGAGGGTACAAATGATTAGGTTTATTATGCATTTGCTAGGTAAGGACCCTGTTGTAGCTGTGCCTCTTACCCAGGTGTTCAGTGTACCCTTCCTTTGTGCCCGTTAGAGGGGAGCACACCAATATTCCTCCCTCCTCTCCTCTCCCCACTCTCTCCTCTTCTCTCCCTCCTCCCTCTCCCTACAGCTTGAATTAAAGTAAGTTATTCTTTTGTGTGGACCTGTACTAGTTAATTTGTTGTCTTCATCTGAGTATTGAATACATTGGATCTTTCCTTTTCTATTTTTTTTTGGCCAGGGTTGGGTTTGAACCCACCACCTCCGGCATATGGGGCTGGTGCCCTACTCCTTAGAGCCACAGGTGCCATCCTCCTTTTCTATTCTTATATTTTACTAAAGAGAACGTTCTCCAACTCTATCTAGGTTAGTACAGAAGATGTGAAGTCTCCATCTTTTATGGCTGAATAGTATTCCGTGAAAACCAGCCCATTTTCAAGTTCAGTTTGATTAGGTGCCACCTTGAACAGTAGACTTTGTTCTGGTTTGGTCTGGTCTGTTGGGGCCTAGTGCAGGACCTCAGTCCAAAACAATGGCCTTCCATGAATTTCATTTAACTATGCAATAGGCAAGTGCAGTAACTCAGTCCTGTAATCCTAGCACTCTGGGAGCTGAGGCAGGTGGATTGCTTGAGCTCAGGAGTTCAACACCTGAACAAGAGCGAGACCTAGTCTCTAAAAACAACTGGGTATTGTGGTGGGTGCCTGTAGTCCCAGCTACTAGGGAAGCTGAGGCAAGAGGACAGCTTGAGCACAAGAGTGTGAGGTTGCCGTGAGCTGTGATGACATGGCACTCTACTAAGTGTGACAAAGTGAAATTCTGTCTCAAAAAAAAAAAATGCAATAATGATCCTGCAATTCTGTGTGAATACCATGCATTCCAAGCAGCTTCTGAACTGTCAGACTTGATGGGACACAACTTTGTATTTGACCATGAATAGTTGGCTTTAAACAAGGTTGCAAAATGAGTCATAAATGGCAATGAACTACATCCAGTTTCTCATAGTTTTCCCCGAAAGTCATCATGCAAACAATCTTCACAGGTATTAAAAATTAAGGACACGTAAAAATGCTGTTGGGAAGGTGGCAGTGTGGTGTTTAATCAAATACTTTGGTATTTTAGGAAGAGATGGGATAAATAACTTTTTGAATAAACACTGTGATAATTGTGTGTTGAATTCATATTTCTTCATGCTGAAAGGGAAAAAGAAAAATAGAGAATAACTTTATTTATTTATTTATTGAGACAGTGTCTCACTATGTCACCCTTGGTAGAGTACTGTGGCGTCACAGCTCACAGCAACCTCTAACTCTTGGGCTTAAGTGATTCTCTTGCCTCAGCCTCCCAAGTAGCTGGGAGTACAGGTGCCCGCCACAATACCCAGCTATTTTTTGTTACAGTTGTCATTGTCATTTAGCTGACTCAGGCCCACCACCATCGGTGTATGTGGCTGGCGCCTTAAGTACTGTGCTATAGGCACCAAGTGTAGAGAATGACTTTAAATACAAAAAAATCTGCCTGGGGCTTTTTTGAGTTGATAATGAAGGGAATTCAGAAGTCAAGCAGTGAAGACTGGATATGCCTAATGTTGGGTTCATTTCTTAAGATTCTCCAGATTTCTGGATCATACACAACTTGCTTATAGCAGAGCTATTGGCAGTATATGAAATCTGGCCAGAATCCAGAATCTAATACAGTCCAGAGAGAAGATTCTGTGTGTTGTGAATATATAGAGGCATGATACAAACCATCCTTCATCTATCTATCATAGTTCATGGTCTGGTCATGTCCTCTGCAAAAGCTTTTCTGGGAAACCGTAAGGAGAAAATGATTTGCTGGCCCAGCTTCTGACTTGACTCCACTCCTCTCCATGGGAGATCACTTTACATTTCCTTAATTGCAGGGACAGCTTGTGTGGTTGACAGTCCTTTGGATTGAGAAATGGACTTTAATGAACTACAGTTTCTTTTTGCTCTGCTGCAATTTAAGTCGTCATGGGCTAAATTAACAGCCTCGGTCAAAGCAGAGATGACAGCTGTGTCACAGAAAAGGAAAGGTAAGGGTTTATTTCGTGCTGCTATATGAGTATCATGCTCTTAAAATAAAGGGTTTTGCAACTTCACACTTTTGAATTATATGGGCGGTTTTTTTCTTAAGGCACCAAAAGACTCCTCCAAGATAATGTTATAAACCTCTGGTGTCAGGAGAGAAAAAGCAAGTGGCCGATCTCAGAGAGTAATTTATATTCATCTTGTGATTTACAGTACGTGGTCTTAGTTTTTTTTTCCCCCCATTGTGACCAAATGCAGTAGGTCATGAACATTATTCCTCTTTAACATCTAAGGATACAAATGCAGATAAAGGTTACGGCACATGGGCTAACAGAATAAAAATTAGAACTATAATTCTTAACCTTTCATTTAACAAAGGGTACAGCTTCTACCTCTGTGCACTGCAGAAACATTTCTTCACGCATTTTGAAAGCACTTTTTAGGAGCTATTATGCAAATTAAAATTATTAGTATTAAATTTGTTTGGTTCATTATTTCCCAGGGAACTGAACTCGCCCAATACTTTTCCAGACAATTCTTAACTCAGGATGAGCTTTAAATGCCTTCCTGCTCATTCGTCATTATGACAAATGGATTTAGGTTAATATACGGTGTTGTCTGTTTGTGATGCAAGTTTACAATGTACCCATTTCCCAAGGATTGGATTAAACAAAGTGAAACAAAAATATGGTGAGAAACACTATCACAAAAGACTCTCTGACCATTGGGGGATCATACTGGGAGGCTGAATGGGGAGGATTGCTTGAGCTCAGGAGTTCGAGACCATCCTGAACAAGAGTGAAACCCCATCTCTAAAAAACAGCTGGACATTGTGGCAGGGCCCATTAGTCTGACCTGCTAGGGAGTCGGAGGCAAGAGGATCACTTAAACCTAAGAGTGTGAGGTTGCTGTGAGCTATGATGCCACAGCGCTTCCCTGAGGACGTCAAAGTGAGACCCTGTCTCAAAAAAAAAAAGAATCTCTGTTTTCTCTTTGTAGTGATTTTTGTATCTTATTCCCAGTGATAAAATGTAAAGAATTTGGAATATCTCCTGCCTCTCAGGGAAACCAGGACATCCGGTTTTGCACCAGACTTTGCAAGTTTTAGCACCTCAAGTTCCTCTTCCCGGGAAATGCCTCAGTCCCAGGCAAACAGGGTGCTTGGTTAACCTACTTGCCCGTGAAAGTTGCAAGGAGAGCAGGGGTTGGGAGTGGCTGGCTTCAGGGTTACAATAATGCCATCTGGATTCTAGCTCTTTGATCTACTTTAGGCTAGACTGCGATCTCCAGCCTTATGAAGTGACCCCGATGGTTTCAGGCACCTTAGTTTAGTCTAAAGAAGTCATATTTCCAACCTGTGTCCTCATTCCCTCAAAACCAGTGGAAGTGAGAAAAGCCTCTCTCTTCCAGAAACCCTCAAACCTTGCTGGATCTGGTGGGTGTATGCACCTACTCTTGAGCCAATTAATGTGGACAGGTGGATGGAATAATCTTATTGGTTTGTGCCAACTTGGGTCCATTTCTGGAGCTGAGGGTGAAGTTTACATCACCCATCACGGTTGACAATACAGTTTCCTAATAAAAAAGAAACTTTGATGTCATAAAAAACAAAGGGAGCTAACGCTGGCTATCAAAGAACAATGTTGCAGTTTATTACCCTGCTAACAATTAGGAAAAAGTGCATAGAACTTTTCCTTCTGTTTAGGATGTAGTAAGTATCAGCAGGTCACAGTTCCTACTATAATGATTCAGGTGAGGAGACAAATGAGAAAAATTGTATTTTTAGAGAAAGGGGAGAAATATTCAAAGAAATAGGACCAGACCAGTGGTTCTCAAAGTATCATGTACCAGAATCACCTGGAGGGGTGTTGAGACAGACTCCAGGGCCTTCTCTGCAGAATTTCCCAAGCTGTAAGTTTGAGTTGACATTTATTCTATAATTCTGGAGTAAAGGCAATAAATTAAGTGGTGGAAAAGAACAAGGGAAGAGAAGGCTCATCATTTCTATTTCAGCTCTCTTCAAACAGTTGAGAAGCTGTTATTTAATAAAAAGAATTTGCCTTAGTTCATATGGCTCTTCACTGAAAAATCAACAACCAATAGGAGGAAGACTTAGAAGCAGGAGCATTTCTTTGAAATTTCTTTGGGGGTTGTAGATTGTATAACAGCTACAAATTCTCCATCCTCATATGGATGCCCCAGGCACACCTGTGTGTTTGTCATTCCTCCTTTTTGGAAGGGGAGGCTTTTTCTTTACCCTTTGTTTCTGGGCTACCCTGTGGCTTTGACCCCAACAATGTGGCAGAGATGATATTGTCTGTATTGTGGAACCCGGGTCCTCTAGAGGCCCTGCGGTTTCTGCCTTCAATGTTTTAGAGCACTGCCCTGAGACCTATGATGCAGTCAGTCTTGTGTGTTTATGGAAAGAAAAAAACCTAAACTCTGTAAAATAATTTACAGAGGTTTATTCTGAGCTGAGTGTGTGTGACCAATGGCCTGGAGCATATGTTTTCTAAGAGGTTCTGAGAAAATGTGCCCACGATAGCTGGGTTATAGTTTGCTTTTCTACACTCACAGAGACGGTAATTATACATGAGATTGTAAGTCACTAGCTGGAAGGTGTGTATTGGTTTGGCCAGAAAATGTGGGATGTCTCGAAGCAGGGAATTAAACAGGTTATAGGCACCTTTAAAGATTCTTAGATTTGTGACTGGTTAAAGACATGAACTTTTTCCAAACCCTTGGAATGTTTTAACTAAAAGATGTCTATTAAGCAGAGACAAGCCACTCACTGGTCATTTACCAAAATTCAAGTGATTGTGTGAGTAGATTGATGCTCTGCAGGGGTGGTTTAAGCTTTAAGTTGCCTGGCCCTAGGCCTGTTAAAGATTTGGTATCTTACTGTAACAAAGACTTGCTCTGAAAGGGGGTGGATATGACAAGGCCCGTCTGACCTTCCTTCTCCTTATGGATAGCAACTCAGCTTTAAGGTTTTTCTGGGGTCCCTTTGGGCAAGAGGAAGCCCATTCAGTTGGCTGAGGGGTGTGTGTGAGGGTTTTATTTTACTTCACAAGTGTAGAGGAGGCTGAGAGGCCAAGTGGCAGAGAACCAAAGCGTTCCAGCCAACAGCCAGCAAAAGCTGCCAATCAGGTGCATGAGGTCATCTGGGACCCTTCCAGTTCAGACCGTCCTCCCATTGAAAGCAGCTGTCTAACTGAGTCTAAGCAAAGCCAGTGGGGGTCACCACCTAGCCAATCCACAGACATAAAGATCATTGCTATTTTAAGATAGTAATTCTGAGTGCGGTTTGTTACTCAGTGACAGAAAACTGAGCTAGTGAAATTTGCGGTAAAGTTGTCCCAGAATATTGTGGACCTCCCTGCCAGGTAATGAGCTCACCATCAATAAAAGTATTCAAGTGGGGACTGGGGGACCATTTGGGAGAAATAATGTAGAGGAAGTTTAAGTATCAGAAGAAGGAAAAGACCAGATGTTCTTAAATTATTGCTTCTGATCACAAGACAATAATCATAGGAATCTGATTCTATAATGATCATCTTTCACATGCTTGCTATTATGCACTAAATAGAGAGAAGATTTTCCCCCGTGGATGCCTTTTTACTAAATGAGGAAACAAGATATACATACATGAAAAT
This sequence comes from Galago senegalensis, assembly GCA_963575145.1. Classification (NCBI taxonomy): domain Eukaryota; kingdom Metazoa; phylum Chordata; class Mammalia; order Primates; family Galagidae; genus Galago; species Galago senegalensis. The sequence goes on along the minus strand of CAUYTI010087941.1, from coordinate 9,543 downwards.
CAACAAAGAGGAACCAAGTTAAAAATCAGAGGACATAAATCATTTAATATGAGTCCTGGAAGTGGAGGGAGAGATGGAATTTGAAGATTATTTGGTTCATGGGTCGGTGCCCATAGCACAATGGTTACAGTGCCACAAACACTGAGGCTGGCAGGCTCGAACCCAGCCTGGACTAGCTAAACAACAATAACAACTGCAACAAAAAATAGCTGGGTATTGTGGCGGGCGCCTGTGGTCCCAGCTACTTGGGAGGCTGAGGCAAGAGAATCGCTTAAGCCCAAGAGTTTGAGGTTGCTGTGAGGTGTGACACCACAGCACTCTGTAGAAGGCAACAAAGTGAGACTCTGTCTTGAAAAAAAAAAAGATTATATGGTACAGTTTTGTTCCAATACTGGGTTTCCCTCTATGATGTCCCTGCTGAAATACTATGCAAGAACAATTCAGGTGCCATCCATTGGCTCTCCTTCTTTCTTCTTTTCTTTTCTTTCTTTCTTTCTTTCTTTTTTTTTTTTGAGACAAAGTCTTACTCTGTCACCCTGGGTAGAGTGTCTGGTGTAATAGCTCACAGAAACTCCACCACGCTGGCCTTAACCAGAGTGCTGGAGGTGTGAGCCACCACACCCAGCCACTAACTTGCATGCATTTATTCCTTATTTTCTTTCTGAAACCACAGAGAATAATTCTAATTTTTCTACATGACCTTTCTTCAAAGGTCCAGAAACAGTTAACCTATTTCTTCAAGTTAAAGAGAATCAATTTCTTTAAATATTATTTAGGTTTTGATTCTGAGATGCTTTTTATATTTCAGTTCTACTTCCCTGGGCACAACTCAGTTAAAAAAAAAAGTCTCTTAAAAGCTGACACACAGGACTAAAAACTCCATTGTATAGATGTTCTGGTCTATAATTTAGAGGACAAGGCTGTTCATTTCCATTACATATGTTTTGGTCTGAATTAGATAAGGCTGTTCATTTCCATCCTGTGATCTCTGTACCTCCAATATTGGAATACTGGGGGTTCCAGGTCAAAGGGGATGGGAATATCTCACTGTGGTATTGCTGCGGGGAGCAGACAGACAGGGGGACAAAAAACATTTCTGATGTGACTGCTGAGAAAGAGCTAGCTGTCTGGCTCTTTCTAATCTTATTAACTTCCTATAGACGCAGGGTGAAGCCTGGCTCTCTGAGAGCTCCGTCTTCCTCCATCCCCTAATTGTCAGTCACCTCTTTGGAGATGTACCTGTGCTTCTGGCCACCCTACAGTTAGTGGTGTTAGCCTTAATTTCCCTGATGGACATTCTTCTTTGCCCTTTGTTGAGAGTCTCCAGCAAACGTATGATCCCCATTTTACCATCTGCTCCTCTTAGCCCCAGACCCCTAACTTTTGGGAAGCTGTCTGGAGGTGGAGGTGAAGTTAGTTACAGGGCGCTCAGTCTCTATGTCCTCACTGCCTGGCCACACCAGGCCTTCTCCTTCTCCTTCTTCCCCTTTAATAAGTGTGCTGGATTTACCCAGTCAACTATAGATCTTCACTTCATGGAAGGTGGGAGGACAGATTTATTCTTATCTCTGTATATCCTGATTCAAACATTTGTTCTGTGTCCTCTGCCCAGAATACCCTTCTTCTTGGCCTCATAAACACCTAATTCTCCTAGATTCATATTAAATGGTGGCTTTTCTGTGAAGGCTCCCTTCACCGTAAGGGTGAGTTGATCCTTCCTATTGTCTCTGCCCACTCTTGTACCTTTGCAGCTATGTCTTACTCTCCATTATATATATCAGCTTCTTTGGGACAGGGATTTCTTTATTTATTCTTTTTTAGAGATAGCATCTTGCTCTGTTGCCTAGGTTGGAGTGCGGTGGCACAATCATAGCTCATGGCAGCCTCGAATTCCTGGGGTCAAGTGATCCTCACCCCTCAGCCTCCCAAGTAGCTGGAACTAGAGACATGTCACCATAACCTGGCTTATTTTTTTTGTTGATATGAAATCTAGCTATGTTGCCCAGGCTGGCCTCAAACTCCTGGCCTCAAGTCCTCCTCCCAACTTGGCCTCCCACAGTGCTGGGTGTGAGTTGCCAGACCCCACGCCCCAGGCTTTTCTCTCTATACCAGCGGTACTCATGGAACTCAGTGAGGTTTCGATTTCCTGGCCTTGCCCACCTTGCTATAATTTAACTCTCTGAAGGGTTGCTCTCTTGGCTTTTTGAAGGAGAGAATGGCATTCCATCAAAGAAAACCCTCTTCTTTTTTGCTTCCATTCACCATCTTATAGCTCTTGTTAGCAAAGACCATCAAAATATCTAAGGGCAAGGTCTGACATCTCATACCAAAGATGGCTTTTGAAATTCCAGTTGGGAAAATTTTATAAGCTCATTCTTCACTGAGATGTCTGTATTATTTTGTAACTAGGGGGCACAAGAGTAGTGGGTAACTCACTTTATTTTGTGGCATGTATCAAACTGCCCCTTCTTATTGAGCTTGCGGCCAATTAAACCCTGTTTCCTGGCATAAGCATGTGTAATCATTTGCAGAATGAGAACCTCATTATGGGCTATAAAAGAAAAGTTAAGAAAATGTTTCATTTGATTCTCTCCAGGAAAAAAAGCAATAGGATGAAATTCCGTAGTGAAATCGTATAAGCAGAAGCATGGTTGCAGGGCTGAGTCTTGTGAGTTGAGGAGGAGGGAACGTGATGAGGGCGGGAGGGTTGGAGAGGATATTGGCTGATCTGTAGATTAGGTCCCACAGCAGTGGTGACAGTGAAGAACGCAGAGGTATCGATTCTGAAGAGCCTTGGATCCAGGCTGAGGAATTTAGACTAGATTCTTGGGAGTTTCTGAGATAGAGAATTATAGGTAGATAGTACATTTGATATTAATATGGTGCTCACGGCATGATGCCCAGGAGACGGGCACATTAAGTCTTTATAATGTGCAGCTGTTAAGATAAAGAAAATTCGAGTCATGGAAAGGAAGGATGCATCCAAGAGAGACTGATAAGGGAAAAAGAAATCTTACATCCTTAAACAACGCCACCTCTCTCTGTGGCCCCAGGTGACTAAGCCCTGTATTACATAAAGGAATAAAAAGAAGCAATAGAAGTCAAGAGCAGTGGCTTGGCGCCTATAGCTCAACCAGCTAAGGCGCCAGCCACGTACACCTAAGGTGGCAGGTTCGAATCCCCAGCCCGGACCCGCCAAACAACAATGACGGCTGCAACCAAAAAATAGCCGGGTGTTGTGGCGGACGCCTGTGGTCCCAGCTACTTGGGAGGCGGAGGCAAGAGACTCTCGAGCCCAGGAGTTGGAGGTTGCTGTGAGCTGTAATGCCATGGCACTCTACCCAGGGGGATAGCTTGAGGCTCTGTCTCAAAAAAAAAAAAAAAAAAAAAAAGAGCAGCCACAGTCTGATTCCAAAGGTCTTGAAAATAATATGGGTCTTTCTTGTCAGTTTCGTTTTTAGGAGTTAGTTTGATTCCAAACTGCATATACGAATTTATGATCATATACAAATGATTCCTAAACATTCTACTTAACCCGCTCTGGCTTCCTGAGCTGTTGCCCTTGTGGCAGCCCCTACAATTCTCCCCCTTTCTCTGTCCCTCCTCATTTTCTCCACTGCCTATGTTTTTCCTCCAGCCTACTTACCTCCTCCCCCACCCCAGTTCTAGACCTTGCCCCCATGTGCAGCCTCCTGAGAGGGGCCTCATCTTTGTCTTTCTAGAAGAAAGCCCAGGATAGGGGTTAAGAACATGGACTTGAGAGTCCTATTTCCTGCATCTGAATCCTAAACTCCTCCGCTTTTCTATGACTGAGGCCTAACTAGTAAACTCAAATTCCTCATAAACTGTATTACTCATATTACTTAATAGGGGAGAATGAAAGATTGAATTGAAATAATACAGTGTAAAGTATTTAACCTATTAACTGGTACATAATGAATAATAACTATTAAAGCCTCTTTTTTTTAAATTCTACTTTTTAAAAAGTAGACCGGTATCAAGAACCTTTTCCACCACGTTGTATGTTATGGTTAAAGTATGTTGTTGTTGACTCCATTAGAGCAGGGCTCAGGATCAATTTTTTTCACTCAGAATCCAGTGTCTTCTTCTACTCCTTGTTTCTTCCCTTGGGGTGAGCATGACTTCTCTGGAACCCTGTGGAGGAGCTTTCAGACTCAACCTGTCTCTGCAGCCATGTGTCTCCTAGGGAGGTAGGAAGTGGGGAATTGCAATCTCTCAGGGACCCGGGTTTAGTCTCCTGCCAACCCAACAGCTATGTCTCAGGAGGTGAATTGTGCCTCCATGAACTTGCCCCTTCTGAGCACAGTTAGGCACTTAGTAGGCCTCAGCTCCTTGTGCAAAACACCAGAGATGGAGATCAGGGAGGCTGCTGCAGCCCTGCTTTTGACCCAGCTTTCCATGCCCCAAGGAAAACCAGAAATAAGGCCCCTCATCCAACATTGGCTGATCCTACCCCATATCCCACATCAAGTATGAAGAAGCCCCTTTCCTCTGCTTCCTGAGACCATAGCGGCTAGCTGTCTCCAGCTCAGAGGGGCAGCCACCTTCTGGGACTCTTATCTACCTTCACAGATTTGCTCCAAGCCCCAATTGGCTATTGTATTAGTTCATTTTATGTGTCAAGGTGGCTTAACTGTGGTACCCAGCTGTTTGGCCAAACACCATTCTAAACATTGCTGTGAAGTTGTTTTTTAGATGTGATTCACATTTAAGTTAATTGACTTTGAGTAAAGCTGATTATCCTCTATAACATGGTGGGCCTCATTGAATCAGTGGAAGGCCTTATGAATTAAAGTCTGAGCTCTTGGAAAGGGGAGGACTTCTGCCTCCAAACTGTATTTGGACTGGAGCTGCTGCTTCAACCTTCCAATCTGCAAGGCAGCCCTTCGGATTTCAGACTTGCTAGTCCTACAGTTGTGGGAGGCAATTCCTCTTTCTCTTTACACACACACACACACACACACACACGCCATTGGTTCTGTTTCACTGGAGCCCCCTGACTAACGCAGTTATCTTATAAATTCATGACTGCCTTCCAGAGACCTCTCTTTTCTTCTCACCCCTGATGAATTTCACGAACAGCAAGAACTTAGGAACTAGGAAAGTGCATAGTAAATAACTGGCTAAAGAAGATCCCAAGCTTCTGGAGGAAGCCTGTTTTTCCAACTCTACACTTAGTTGGCTTTGGACTCACTCTTCCAAGTTATTTTCTATTTTTTGAGGATTTCAGTTAGGAACCCATAATCCTATCTAAAACCACTCCCAGTTTAAACTTAAGTTCCCTACCATAGATGGAACTATCAAAAGAAATTGAAAGAGAGTTGGGCATGGGTGGTGGGCACCTGTAGTCCCAGCTACTCGGGTGGCTGAGGTAGGACGATTATTGGATTCTCAGAGTTCAAGGCCAGCTTGGGTAACATAGTAAGAGCCCATCCCCAAAAAGAGAAACAAAAGAGGACTAAGTGAAATAATATGCAATTCTTATGTAAATGTTTGGGGCACCTGTACTGGAAGAGATTGAATTGCTGGAGTTCTTGAATTCTTTTTTTTTTTTTTTTTTTTTTTTGTAGTTTTTGGCCAGGACTGTGTTTGAACCCACCACCTCTGGCATATGGGGCCGGCACCCTACTCCTTTGAGCCACAGGCGCCGCCCAATCTCTTGAATTCTTGATCTCTGCCCACTGACTGCCAGTGGTCTCCCCAGCTGCTGTGATAATTTCAACTCTCCTACTTTGGTTTTTCCAACAAATGCTGACAACCACTGATTAGAAAATTCTTTTCTTCATTGTTAAACCTTTTGCCTTTAAACTGGTGATGAGAAATTACATCTAATTTCTACATATAACAACTGAAAAAAGAAGTCATCTTCTTTATCTAAGTATTAAGCTGTTATAACCCCAAATGAAATTTTATGCAGAAGTTAAACTTCATGATTTTTAAGCTCTCTGCAAAAAAGGTTTTATTGTTGTAAAATACACATATCATAAAATTGATGACCTTAATCGTTTTTAAGTGTACTGTTCAGAGAGAGGCATTAAGTACATTCACGTGGTTGGACAACCATCACCACCATTTATCTCCAGGACTTTTTCCATCTTGCAAAGCAGAAACTCTGCCTATTAAACGCTAACTCCCCACTTCCCTCCCCCTATCCCTGGCAACCACCACTCTACTCTCTGTCTCTACGAGTTTGAGGACTCTCACTATCTCTGGTAAGTGGAATCTTAAGTATTTGCCCTTTTGTGACTGGCTTATTTCACTCGCATAATGTTCTCAGGGTCATCCATTTGTAGAATGAGTCAGAATTTTCTTCTTTTTTAAAGGCTGAATAATATTCCATTATATGGATCCACCTGATTTTGTTTATCCATTTAGTAGTTAATGGGCCCTTGGGTTGCTTCCATTATGAATAAAGCTGCCATGAACCTGGGTGTACAAACACCTCTTCAGTTCTTTTCAGTGTATACCCACAAGTGAAATTCCTGGATTATGTGGTAATTCTATGTTTAATTTTTTGAAAAACTTCCATACTGTTTTCCACAGAGCCTGTACCGTTTTACATGTTCCTCCACATCCTTTCCAACACATATTATTTTCTGGATTGTTTTTGATCCTGATTGATATGAGGTGATAGCTCTGAGGTTTTAACAGATCCTTTATTTTTCATATGTTATTATATCATAAATAGTTGTATTTTATTTTATTTTTTATTTCAGATTAATATGAGGGTATAAATGATTAGGTTACAATGTTTGTGTTTGTTAATTAAGGTCCCTGTTGTGATTGTGGCCCTCACCCATGGGGTGTGCTATATACCCTCACGTTGTGCCCATTAGGTGGGAGCACATCCCATCACCCTCCCTTCTCCCCTTTACCTCCTTCCCTGTCCTTTCAATTTGAATTAAATTGACTTTTTCTCTTATGTATTAGATTGTCTACTGGTTCCATATTAGTATCGAGTACATTGAATACTTGATTTTCCATTCCTATGATACTTTACTGAAGAGAATGTTCTCTAACTCTATCCAAGTTAATACAAAAGACGTAAAATCTCCATCTTTTTTAGGCAAAGTAGTATTATTCCATGGTATACATATACCACAGTTTGTTAATCCATTCATGGGTTGAAGTACACTTGGGTTCTATATTGTGGCAATTATAAATTGAGCTGCAATAAAAATTATGGTGCAAATGTCCTATGATAAAACAATTTTTTTCTTCTGGATAGACACCTAGTAATGGGATTTCAGGATCAAATGGAAGGTCTATTTTTAGTTCTTTGAGGATTCTCCATACTTCTTTCCAAGGAGGCTGTATTAGTTTGCAATCTCTCCAGCAGTGTAAGAGTGTTCCCTTCTTTTCACATCACACTAGCATCTGTAGTTTTGGGACTTTGTGATGTGGGCTATTCTCACAAAAATAAATAAACTGGACTTAAAAATCTTCTACACAGCTAACAACACAACAATTAAAACAAATAGACAACCTTCAGAATGGGAAGAGATATTTGTATATCACACATCTGACAAGTGGTTGATTTAGAATCTACAGGGAACTCAAATTTAATCAACAAAATAAAGAGCAAATAATCCCATCTATCACAGGAAAATAGCCATAAACAGAAACTTCTCTGGAGAGGACACAGAAATGGCCAAGAAACACGTGAAAAACACATGATCCCTAATCATCAGATAAGTGCAGATCAAAACCATCTTGAGATATCACCTAACTTATAAATTATTTTTGATGAAGAATAAAAGTTCACAAAAAGATAGTCTACATTATTGTAATTTTTATTCTCTAAAAAATATTCTATTTAAATAGTAATATGTGTTCATTATAATAAAATTGCTAAACTTCAGACAAATAGTTGGATAAATCATATAAAATAACTCAGAATCAAATCAACCAAAGAGTCCACATACATGTTTTAATTTATTTTATTCCAGGTTTCTTTCCATTCTTTGTTATCCTTTTGTGGGGGGAGGCTTCAAAGATATACAATAAACATTGTACTGGACTTTTAAACTTATGAATATCTTCCCCATTATTTCAAATAAGTAGCAGTCATAATTATTTTAAAACATCTTATAATGAAAATGTGCTTTGACAGAGATAGCTAGTTGTTTGTTACTATGTCTCCCCCCAGTCCTTGATAGTAATGGAACTCTAGATTTGCGATGTACATATCACTGTCTAGAATAAGGGTTGGCAAACTGTCCAGTGGACCAAATCTGGCCTTTCGTATGGCCAGCAAGCTAAGAATGTTTTTTTCACATTTGTAAGGGATTTAAAAATAAACAAACAAAGAATATTCAGTAGATATCTTATGTGGCACGCAAAGCTTGAAATATTTACCACCTAGCTGGTAATAGAAAATATTTGTTTGCCCTAGAGTACAATAGAGACATTTCTCTGCCTCTCTTGCTGCTAGCTTGGTGGGTCTGTGTGCCTAGGTTCAGCCCTATGGGATATTTAGAGAAGTAGTATGTGCAGCTTCTAGGATATATCCCAAAGGTGTGGTCCCCAACCCCTGTTAGGAACCAGGCCACACAGAAGGATATGAGTAGCTGCTGGTGAGCCAAGAAAGCTTCATCTGTATTTACAGCCATTCCCCATTGCTCACACTGCCACCTGAGCTTTACCTCCTGTCAGTTTTACCTCCAGTCCGTGGAAAAATTATCTTCTGTGACACTTTCTTGGTGCCAAAAAGGTTGGGGACCACTGTCTACAGGGAGAGGGCATTCTTATAATGAATGTTCATTCTTGAAATGAACAGAGAGTTCCTTTTCTCTCTTTGTTTTTTCTACCACTTAGAACACAAGTATGGTGGTGAGCCATGTAAATAAGAGGAATACCCTAGGTATGGCTGAGTAACAAGACTGAGGAAGCTGGCATCTCTCGGTGTCCTTCTCAGATGTCACTCTACCAGTTCCCAGACACTTACCCGCAGAGAGTTGTGGGAGAGAGAAATAAATTCCTATTTCATTTAAACAAGTGTTATTTGGAATGTGTTCCATCCAGCCAAATCCAAGATGGTAGAGATTGTATGCACCATTAGTCTACCACTAGGGGAATAATGTCTTCAAAATATGCTATTTCCCAATGCTTTCTTATCACTTAAAACTTTTGTTTTAAAAATGGCATTTTTAAACAGAACACTCTTTTAGGCCTATTTTTGCTAGCACATACATAAAAATATGCAAAGAAATATGAGCACAACAGTATGGTTAGGGTAGTACTAAAACTTCTTCAGCAAGTAGTCCAATTCCTCTAAATGATTTTTGACACAAAATCATCAAGGTTGTGTGTGTATTCCAAAGGATATTGTCTTCTGTGCCAAAAAAGAAGGAAAAAGGGCATGGTTAATGCAGCACTTCTTTTTTTTTTTTTTTTTCTTTTTTAATTGAATGTTAACTATGTACATTAATGCACTTCTGGGGTACAGTGTGGGGTTTTCACATGCATTCTGAACTACTTCCATCAAACTGGTCAACACAGCCTTCATGTCATTTTCTCAGT
>CAUYTI010087940.1:0-16584 GCA_963575145.1 Galago senegalensis | reverse complement strand
AGGCGCCCGCCACAACGCCCGGCTATTTTTTGGTTGCAGCCGTCATTGTTGTTTGGCGGGTCCGGGCTGGGGATTCGAACCCGCCACCTTAGGTGTATGTGGCTGGCGCCTTAGCCGGTTGAGCTATAGGCGCCGAGCCTGGAGGGCAGGATTGTCCTGCTTGATTGTCATAGCACTTCAGGGACAATGACTACCTTTTGACTGAGGTTGTTTTTTTGGGCCAGAGACTGGCTGGATTGTGAGATTTAGATGATAGGTTTCCAGTTTCTCATGTTCTCAAAGGTCAGAGTAATCCCCATTTTAGGGATAAAATAATATTGATAACAAAATTTTAAAATAGGACTTGTACCCAGAGTCCACATAATTCTCATTTCTGAGCTTATATCCTCTCAATACCTATTTCTTACAAAGGTTTAATAACCAGAATCCATAGAGAACTTAAATGTATTAGCAAGAAGAAAACTAGTGACCCCATCCCAGGATGGGCAAGGGACTTGAAGAGAAATTTCTCCAAGGAAGACCGGCATACGGCCTACAGATACATGAAAAAATGCTCACCATCCTTAATCATTGGAGAAATGCAAATCAAAACTACTCTGAGATATCATCTAACTCCAGTGAGATTAGCCCATATCACAAAATCCCAAAACCAGAGATGCTGGCATGGATGTGGAGAAAAGGGAACACTCCTACACTGTTGGTGGGAATGTAGACTAATACATTCCTTTTGGAAAGACATCTAGAGAACACTAAGAGAACTAAAAATATACCTGCCATTCGACCCTGCCATTTCTTTGTTGCGTATGTTCCCAGTTGACCAAAAATCGCATTACAACAAAGACATTTGTAGCTTCTCATCTTGGCTGTTATTGACACATACCAAAACTACTAACTTGTGGTCATTGGTTTTATATCCTGAGACATTACTGTGTTTTTCATGACTTCCAGGAGGCTTGTGGTTGAGTCTTTGGGGTTCTTTAAATATAAGATCATATCACCAAAAAGAGGAAATATTTTACCTCCTTTGTTCCCATTTGGAAGCCCTTTATTTCTTTCTCTTGCCTGATCATACTGGCTAGAACTTCTAGCACTATGTTGAATAGTAATAATGATAGAGGATAACCTTGTCTGGTTCCAGTTCTAAGTGGAAAAGCTTTCCGTTTTAATCCATTGAGTATAATATTAGCTGTGAATTTGTTATAGATAGATTCAATCAGTTAAAGAAATGTGCAATATATGCCTACTTCTTTCAGTGTTCTAACTTGAAAAGGATGCTGAATTTTATTGAATCCTTTTTCTGCATCTGTTGAGAGGATCATATGGTCCTTGTTTTTTGCTTCTGTTGATATGGTGAATAATGTTTCTGGAATTGTGTATGTTCAAGAAGTCTTGCATCCCTGGACTAAAACCTAATTGATCATGATATATGACTTTTTTGATGAGAAGCTGTAAAGTATTAGCTAGGATTTTGTTGAGCATTTTTGCATCTATGTTCATTAGTGAAATTGGTCTGAAGTTCAGCTTTTTAGTTAGGTCTTTTCCTTGTTTTGGCATCAGGGTGATGTTTACTTCATAAAAAGAGTTGGGAAAGATTTCTTCTTCCTCAATTTTTTGAAATAGTTTTATTCAGTATGGGAATAAGCTCTTCTCTGAAGGTTTGATAGAATTCTGGTGTAAAGCCAACCAGACCAGAGCATTTTTTTGTTGGGAGAATTTTTATTGTTTCCTTGATCTCAATGTTTGAAATTGGTCTGTTAAGGAGATATATTTCTTCCTTGCTAAGTCTAGGAATAGCGTGTGATTCCAAATATTGATCCATTTTATTCACATTGTCAAATTTCTAGACATAGAGTTTCTTGTAGCATGCAGAGATATGTGTCTCTGTGCCATCAGTTGTTATTTCCCCTAAATTATTTCTGAATGACGTTACTAAAGAATTTACTTTTTTATCTCTAGTTAGTCTGGCCAAAGGTTTATCTGTTTTATTTATTTTCTTTATAAAAATGTCCTTTTTTCATTAGTTTTTTGAATGATTTATTTGTTTTCAATTTCATTTATCTCTGATTTAATTTTGGATATTTCTTTTCTTCTGCTGGGTTTAGATTCAGATTGTTCTTCATTTTCCAATTCAGTAAGATGGCTTGTGAGTTTTTTTGATGTGCTCTCTTTCTGTTTTTTGGATGTAGGTATCTAAAGTAATAAAATTTCCTGTCAGTACTACTTTTGCTATATCCCACAGGTTTTGGTAGCTTGTTTCTTCATTGTTATTATGCTCAAGGAAGTTAATTATTTCCTATTTTATCTCACCCTTCTGTCATTCAGCATATGGTTGTTTAATTTTCATGTCTCTTTGTGGAGTTGAAATTTTTTATTGGAGTTCCACTTTTAACATCCTGTGGTGTGAGAAGATACAAGGTAAACTTTCACTTCTTTTGATTCTGGTGAGGTTTGTTTTGTGTACTAGGATATGACCAGTTGTGGAGAATGCTTCGTGGGCCAATGAGAAAAATGAATGTATTTTCATTATCTTTGAGATGAAGTGTTCTATATACGTCTATTAAGTACATGGTTCTATAGTCTCATTTAAGTCTCTTGTATCTTTGCTTAATTTCTGTTTGGAGAATCTTTGAAGCTCTGTAAGATGAGTACTAAAGTCCTCTGTTATTATGGTGTTATTGGATATCATATTGCTCAAACTAAGTAAGGTCTGTTTCAAGAATCTGAGAGCATTTATGTTGGGTGCATAAATATTTAGTATTGAAAGGTCTTCTTGTTGTATTTTTTGCTTGGCCATTATGAAGAATCCATCTTTGTCTTTTTTTTTTTTTTTACTTTAGTTGCTTTAAGTCCACTTGTATCTGAAAATAAGACTGCAACCTTTCTCTTGAATTCCATTTGCCTGAAAAATTGTCTTCTAATCTTAACTGAGTTTTAATTTGTCTTTTGAGGCTAGGTGTGTTTCCTGCAGACAGAAAATACTTGGGTTGTTTTTTTTTTTTTAATTGAACCAGCCATTTTGTGTCTCTTGAGTGGGGAATTCAAGCCATTAACACTATTGAGATAATTGATCAGTGTGTGGCTTTCCTTTCATATTATTTTGTGAAAGTCTATTGATCACGTTTATCTTTTGCATCATGTGGAAGCTAAGTTCTCTCCTTTAATTTCTGGGTGCTTACTTTGCTGGGAGTCCAGTGTGATGGTCACTATGTAAAACAGGTTGAAATATTTCCTATAGGGTCTATCTTGTTGTGGCAAACATCCTCAATGTTTGCATGTTAGTAAAATATTTGATTTTTCCATTAACTTTAAAGCTAACCTTAGTATCATATAGAATTCTAGCCTGAAAGTTGTTTTGTTAAAGTAAACTTAAGTTTGATGACCATTGTCTACTGGCTTGAAAAGTTTCATTAAATAAGTCTACAGTCAACCTCATGAATTTACCCCTGTAGGTTAATTTGTGCTTACTCCTGGCAGCTTGACACATGTTTTGTTTTGTCTTTACTTTTGACAGGTTCATCACAATATATCTTGGAGAAACCCTGTTTGGGTTGAGGTGACCTAGATTCTGATAGCCCTCTGAAAGGTGTGTGTCAGAATCTTTGGTGATAGTTGGGAAATTTTTATTTATAATATTCTCTCATGGCTTCCATTCCTCTGGGGTATTCTTTTTCCCCTTCTAGCATACAAACAGCTTGTATGTTTGAACATTTCATGAAGTCCAATAATTCTGTCAGTGAACATTATGCTTACTCTCTCTTTTATTCTGCCTCTTTAACTATCTGATTTATTTCAAGAGCTTTGTCCTCTACATCTGGGATTATTTTTTCTTCATGGTCTAATATGTTATTGACACTTACTACTGCATCTTTAAGTTCCCTAATTGACTGCTTCGATTCTTTCACTTCTGCTATGTCCTTTCTATATTCTTGATATCATTTATCTCTTATTTGATTCTATTTTTGGATTTCATTTTAATTGTATTCCACTTTTTCTCAATTTTCTTCACTGTTTTTATCACCTGTATTTTAAATCCCCATTCTGTCATTTCTCACATTTCTTTCTAGGTGGAATACATAGCAGTAGCTACCCCATGGTGGATGATTCTATTCTGGTTTTTCATGTTTCTGGGATATTTCTGCTTTTTCATTCTCATGAGGGTTTTCTTTTGTGTGTTTTCTTGCCCAAATTTTCCTTTCACTTTCACTTGCTCTTTAAATTAATGTGCATCTGACTTAAGGTGTTGATAAGTCCTTTTGGTACAGGACTAAAAGGATGAGAAAGTTGAAGACAAAGAAGGAAAAAATATTTTTTTAAAAAAGAAAAAAGAATAAGGAGGGGGGTGAGTAAATGTGAAGATTGAAAAACAGAAGAAAGGGACAAAAAGCATGAGACAAGAGTAATAAGGGTGTACAGTAGGGCACTTTGACCCACACATTAAAGACCCCCAACCTCTGGGGGTGCTGGGTTGGGTGGTTCCTTTTTGGTCAGTAGCTCTTTGCCAGCCTGAGCAGAAACAGTACTGCACCTGCACCAAATAGAGAAGAAAAACAAAAATAGTATAAATCAAACAAAAAAAAACAAGCAGAAAACCTTATAGGATAATATTGGGGAAAAACCAAATAATAGGGGCCAAAATAACTCAAAAAAATGAAGTTCTGATTACTAATACAGGCAACAATGGAAAATCATGTTAACACTAGAAAAATGCAGAAAGAAAAGAAAAAATCTAAGGGGAAAAATTTGAAATTAAAGAAAGGAGGGAGGAGGGGCAAGATGGCCTACTGGAGCCAGCTTTCTAAGGGAGGGGGTGGTTTCATAGAGAAAGGGTTAATGGTGGGACCACACCTATGGAGTATATTTCAAGGGTACAAGTCAAATCTATGAAGCATAGAACACAAATGTCTTAAACTGTGATTAAGTAAATGAGGTGAAAGCTCTGTTAATTAGTAAGATGTAAGCACTCCAATTTGTATAATCAAGACATTAACTACCACAAAACATAAATGTATTCATGATCTGTGTATATATGACTTAATAAAAAAATAAAAAAACCAAAACCAAAACCAAAACTGTATATATATCATGTTGAATATTGTCTGGGTAACATATGATCTTCTGAGATTCTAGTCATAATGTTGATACCGCGGTATAAGATGGAGGCCTCTGCTGACTTCTTTGCACTCAAATGACACAAGGTTGAGAGCCTGAATCTCTCCTAATCCCGCTTAACAGACTCTTTAAATCATTAACCTTGGTTAAGCAGAGGTTTTCCCAGGAAAGCATGTGTCATGCTGGGATCTCTCCTGAAGTGGCTGCCCTCTTATCAGCTTCATCCAAGCACACCTCACTCTATGCTCCTGAGTGCTGAGGCTATAAGGCAGCTCTCCTACTGCTGAACACTGAAAGCTGCAGTCTTCCCCAGCATCTCAGTCCCTGCTTTTGGCACTGTCCATAGTCACTAAATCACTCACCCTTGCTCCGTGACCCTGAGGGCAGAGCATGCAGGGAAGCTCTCCCATAATTGCTGCACACAACCCATAGGTGAACAATGATAGCTCCCTGCTGGCCCAGTTGCTCAGTCGCGGACCCTGGACAATGTTTAAAGTCACTCCCACTCTCTCTCAAGCTCGGCTAAGGTAAGTCAACCAAGTTCTCATGTCCAAAAAATAAAAAACAAAACAAAACAACCCACAGGGAATGCCTTCCCTATCTGTAATGTTCCTGCTGTTGTAGCTACAGCTGTGGCAGGCACCAGGCCCTCAGACTAAATGCAACCCTTTGCCACTTCTCCGTTTCTTTTGTCCTCCTTCTGGGGTCCAGAAGTCTCTTAATATCTCCCTATGTCCCTAAAGGAATTTTTCTAGACAGAGCCCATAAGCCAGAGGTGCCTGGACTCTTCTCTCACAAGTCACATTGTGCCTGGTTGCAAAGAAGATTTTATTTGGCCTCCATCTTGCTCTCTTCCCTGATCTAATTTTTTTCTTTCTTTTCTCCTGTTATGTTATGGATTGGATTGCTTTTTCTTTTCCATTTCTTCATATTATTTATGATGTTGATCTGCATTATTTATGTTTTTATGGATGAGGGAAACTATAGAAGTGATAAATTTGCCTCTTAAGACTGTTTTTGCAATATCTTACAGGTCTTAAAAATTTGTGCTTCATTCTTGTTTTGTTTGAGGGATCTAATGATTTCCTTCCTTACCTACTCCTTGACTCAGCTGGGTTTTTTTTTTTTGTTGTTGTTGTTGTTGTTTTTGTTTGTTTGTTTTGGCCAATTGAAAATATAGTAATTTGGACTGACTGGTAGCAACCCTTGGCAGATACTCCTGGCCAGAAGGAGAATAACTGTTTGTAGTCTGACTCTATGAAGCCAAAGGTGGGGAGCTGAGCCAAGAAAGAAGTTCATCAAGCTGTAACTCCAAGGAAGAGCATTCAAAAAACAAATTACAGGTGCAAAACCTATGGACTAGAGAATAAAAGACCCCTCTCCCCAAGCAGAAGGCCCACCAAAGGCTATCTGTAAGCAAGCAGGGAACAAAAGACCTCTCTTTTTATTTCATTGGAGAGAGCCACTAAATACCAGGTCTCTTTCTCCAGGGAGGCCTCACTTGTAACCCTAGATACCACCCCACCAGGCATAAAATTGAACAGATATTTTCCCCCCACAAGTCAAAAATCTCAGTCTACCCTTCTCCCTTCACATTGTGGTCTAAAGTTCTCCCCCCTGCAGATCTCAGAGTGTTTGGTCTTTTCCTGAGAGACTGGGGCATAGTGTGGACTGACAACCATCAGGACAGAATCTGTGACTAATAGACAAGAAAGAGGATGTGGGAAGAAAGAGATATTTGGTGGGAGGAGGAGCATCCTCTGGTTATGACTGTGCCCAGTAAGTGGTGGTGTTCACCCTTAGTTCGAGCTATGTGTGGCAGGATGGGGAGCAAGACTCCCAGCTCTAACAGCACCCTCAGTGGGAGAGTGTTTGCCCTGTGTGGAGTGAGTTTGGCAGGCAAGGATGGTCCCCAGCCTCTCCTGGGCCTATGAGTAGAGGCTTGGTGGGTGTGGACGGAGACCCAAGGGCAAAGGTGTGGTCCCTAACTTCAACAAAACCCTCTAACAGAGGATGACTGGGTGTGAACCAAGACCTGAGGAAAAGGGTATGGTCCCCTGTCTCCAGCAGGCGAGTGAGCATAGGGTTACCTGGCGAGGACTGAGACCTGAGTGTGGGGCATGGTGCCCTTACCCCAATACTGCCTGTGAACAGAAGCTTGCCAAGGAGTGGACTGAGACTGGCAGGCAAGAGTGTGGTCCCCTGACTTCAACTGGTCTGGCAAGCAGAGGCTTACTCCATGTGGACTGAGACAGGTGGGCAGGGGTATGGCCCCTGGCTCTAACTGGGCCTGTGAGTAGACAAGTGGACAGCAGAGTGAACTGAATCTGGTGAGGATAGGCATGAAGCCCTGTCACCATTTGTGCTGTTGGAGACCATTGAATTCCTCTCTGTTGAGCAAGGTTTTCACTGCCTGTGACAATTTAATTGGAAATCGTGTCTGTGGCTTTCCACCCAAGGACACTCTGAGGTTGATCTTTGAAGTTCTCTAGTGGAAAAGAACTGAAGGGTGGGGCTGAGCACCACAAATGTTTGTATCTCTTCACAGCCGAATTTTCAACTTAATACCATGGTTTCTTAGGATAGGATAGAGGTGAGCTTATATCAAAACAGAGCTAGCTTGTGATATCTTACTAAGTATGTCCTCAGAGTCTCCAGCCCAAACTCTGAATGGGACCTTTGCAAGGTTGTAGAAGATAAGCCACAATTACAAAGCCTAGCACTTTGGTAAGGGGCTATCTCCACTACCCAGTAACCCAAATTCAATTTCACTCTACCAGTTCTAATAACCAAATGATGGAAAGTAAACATGGATCAGACCCAAGAGAAGAACTCTGGCAATAAAAATAATCAGAGTAGATCAACCACACCCAAAAAAATAACAGAGGAGATACAACTGAAGATGCCATGCATAGACAAATGGCTGCAATGTCAGAAATTGAAATCAGAATATGGATGGCAAAATAATAATATAAATAGAATGGGAGAAATAGAAATAGAAAGATGGAAATTGAATTACAGACAGTAGTCCAGAAAGTTGTCTCAAGAAATTAATGAATTCAAAGCCCAAGTCACTAAAGATATGGACATAATGAGAAAAGAGATAGCAGAGCTCAAGGAAACAAAAAAGGTAGTTGAGGAGTACTGAAATACAGTAGAATCTTTCAGTAATAGAGGTGACCAGGCAGAAGAAAGGATCTCTGAAAATGAAGACAAAGATTTTAAATGTTCCCAAACTCTCAAAAGCTGACATATGGAGAACAAAAACTGATAATTCCCTGAGAGAGTTGTAGGATCACTCCAAAAGAATAAACATTCATCCTATGGTAATTCCCAAAGGAGAAAAGGATGGTACTAAATGTACAGAAGCTCTACTCCAAGAGATATAGCAGAAGAATTTAACAAGCATTACAAGAGATACAAAATGTCAGATAGTAGACATCTTCAGAACCCCAGCAAGACTCAATCCAAACAAAGCATCTCCTAGACACATTGCAGTTAACTTTGTCAAAGTTAAGCTGAAGGATAAAATTATGCAAGCAGCTAGATGTAAGAAAAGCATCACCTACAAGGGAAGAATTATAAGAATGACTGAAGATCCCTCAGCTGAAAAGAATCATGGCAAAAGAGGATGGTCACTGACCATCAATCTCCAAAAACAAAACAAAAAAAAACCTTCTATCCCAGGGTCCTGTATCCAGCTAAACTCAGTTTCATTTGTGATGGAGAAATCACATACTTCAACAACAGACAGATGTTTTTTAAGAAATTTGCCAAGAGCCTCCCATCCAGAAGGAGACTTAAAGGACAGAAGTTTAGCAAGTAAGCTGATGGTTTGAAGCTGAGCCAAGAGAGAAGATGGAAGAATGCATGTTACCCTTGCTGAGCTGAGCTGTGACCCCCAAAAGACAATCAAAAGGTACAAAATCCACCACCAAGCAGATGGGAGTCCCCTCCCACACAAGAAGTTTCACAGTTTACTCCATATGAATAAGCAAGCAGAGTTCAAACATCCTCCCACTCTATCCCACGGGAAAGAACCCCCTAAAAACTGGACCTCCTACCCCTACTATGGTGCCACGACACTCTCCTTCCAGGCATAAAACTGTAAAACTGTATAAAACTATATATTTTCTCTACCTGCAACTCTGAACTCCCAGGATTCCCCACCTCTTCCAAGGTCTAGATGTTTGTCACCCATGGAGTCCAGATTCTTGGGCACTTTTTTGAGAGGAGTGGAGGGGAAAAGATCTGGTGCTGGTCTGTGTTGACTCTGGCACGGGAGTGAGGGGAGGATGGTCAGCTGACAGGGAATCATACAGGAGTTGTGGTATCCTGAGTTGCAGACCAGCAGTGATGGCAGCGGGAAAGGGCCACATCCCTGAGGCCATTCTGGAGACACGCCCTGTCTCTCTGGGCAACCAGAGGTTCCGGGCAGCGGTATCAACCTGGGCAGAGTACGGGGACTAGAATATGTGCAGCTCATAGACTTACAGGGAGGGGCTGTGAGTAGACTGCTTATCTGACCATAATAGCACCTAGCATTCAGGGGAATATAGCTGAGATAAAGGCAGTGGTTGGTCAGAGTATGGAATTGACTGAGTGTAAACTCTAATTGTCTATTGCCCAGAGCTGAATTTCGTAACAGTTCCAGCAGTGTCTGACCTGCAGAAGAATTTAGCCTTGTTCTGTCCTGTTCTGTCAGCAACTTCAACCAGGCATGGGGCTGGAACTAAGTGAGCTTCCCCTGCCTATATTAAGCACCAAAGGTACCCTTGCCAGACTCAGATATCCTGATGACTTAGGCAGTTGTAAACCTCGGTAGTAGTTGCTCACTGGAGTGAACTGGGTCAAAGCCCTGTGGGATTACCAGTGATGGGGTGCAAGATGGGGAAGGAGGCATCAACCTTCCCAGACTAATTCATTTGCTATGTGGGTACTTCTGCCCTCACAGAGCACTGGAGTGAGTCATATCTGAGCTGCCAGCAGACCCCTTCTTATCTAGTTCCCAGAGACTTTCTGACTCTCCCACCTGAGACTGGTACTGACTGGCACAACTGATTTGGACCCCTTGAACTGGGCAAATCACCCAAGGACTATTCAAAGTGGCACCCTGGGTGTATGGTTGAAGGAAGGTTTGACTTTCCATGCTCAATTGTTGTTTGTGGGGGGCAGGGCAACTTAAATGCTGGTATTTATCCACAGCTGAGACTTTAACCAAAAGTAATGTGTTCAATAGGGTAGAACAGAAACCAGCTGAAAATAAGACAGAGCCACTTAGACCCACCACACCAAGCAGGTCCCCAGTTTTTCAGGATTTAAAGAAGTACAGCTTCTTGGCAAAACTCAAGGGGAAAAGCTAAACCGGGGCAGATTACATGGGGCAGAATCAGCAGAAAAGGTCTGGTAATATAAATAACCAGAGTAGATTAACTCCCCCCCCCAAGAAAGGATGTGGCACAGGCAACTGAAGATCCCCTTCATAAACAGTTGGCTGAGATGTCAGAAATCAAATTCAAAATTTGGATTGCAAATAAGATTAATAGAATAGAGGCAAAGATAAAATTAGAAATTCAAGGAGCATTACAAAAGTTCACTCAAGAATTCAATGAGTTCAAAGAAAAAACCACCAAAGATTTTGAAACATTGAGGCAACAGATTGCAGCCCTCAAAGATCTGAAAAACATGGTGGAATCCTTTGGTAGTAGAGTTCATCTGGCAGAAGAAAGGATCTCAGACATCAAAGACAAAGCTTTTGAACATGTCCAAGCATCCAAAGAAGAACAGAAATGGCAAGCAAAGATGGATCATTCTTCCAGAGAGATCTGGGATAATGCCAAAAAAACTAATATTTGCCTTACAGGAATGCCTGAAGGCGATGAACTTGCTTCACAAAACACAGAGGCTCTTCTACATGAAATTATGAAAGAAAACTTTCCAGATATGCAAAAGACCCTGAAATTCAGATAGCAGACAGCTTCAGAAACCCAGCATGATTCAACCCGATTAAGACATCCCCCAGACACATCATAATTAGTTTCACTAAAGTTAACATGAAAGAGGATATACTAACAGTAACTAGATGTAAGAAAACCTTAAACTACAAGGGGAAGAATATTAGAATGACAGAAGATCTGCCTGCTGAAACCTTTCAGGCTAGAAGAGGGTGGTTATTGACATTTAATCTCCTAAAACAAAATAACTTTCAACCCAGGATCCTGTATCCAGCTAAATTGAGTTTCATCTATGATGGAGAAATTAAGTACTTCAATGACATGCACATGTTGAAGAAATTTTCCATAACTAAACCAGGTCTCCAGGAAATTCTCAGACCTATCCTCCATAATGACCTGTGTAATCCTCCACCAAACAAGTAAACTCCCTCTGAAACTTTTGATCAAATTCCAACTTCCACAGTGGAAAAGGATTAAAAATGTCCACTGGACTTTCGAACAACTTGATACTCAAAATTTTACCAGGCTTATCAATAATTTCAATCAATGTGAATGGCTTAAGTTGTTGTTTAAAGAGGCAAAGATTGGCTGATTTGATACAGAAACTCAGACCAGACATCTGTTGTATACAGGAATCTCATCTTACCTTAAAAGATAAATATAGACTCAGGGTGAACGGATGGTCATCTATATATCAGGCAAACGGAAAGCAGAAAAAAGCAAGCATTGCAATTTTATTCAAAGATACAATAGGTTTTAAACCAATGAAAGTAAGTAAAGACAAGAATGGCTACTTTATATTTGCTAAGGGTAATACTCAATATGATGAGTTCTCAATTATCAATATTTATGCACCCAACCAGAATGCAACTCAATTTATAAGAGACACTCTAACAGGCATGAGCAACTTGATCTCTCCCAGTTCCATCATAGTTGGAGATTTTAACACTCCTTTATCAGTATTGGATAGATCATCCAATAAAAAGTTTAGGAAATAAACTTTACACTTACATTTAGCTATTCAACTTTTGGATTTAACAGACATCTACAGAACATTTCATCCTAACAAAACTGAATACACATTTCTCTCATCAGTCCATGGAACATATTCCAAAATTGATCACATCTTAGGTCACAAGGCTAACCTCAGAAAATTTTAAAGAATAGAAATTATTCTATGCATCTTCTCAGACCATCATGGAATAAAATTGGAACTCAATAAAAACAGGAATATGTAGACACATACAAAAACATGGAAGCTAAATAACCTTATGCTGAATGACAGATGAGTCAGAGATAAGATCAAGAAGGAAATTATCAAATTTATAGAAAAAAACGATAATGAAGATACGAGTTATAAGAACCACTGGGATAAAAAAAAAAAAACCTCTAGGATACTATAAAGGCAGTCATAAGAAGGAAATTTATAGCATTGCAAGATTTCCTCACAAAAATGGAAAGAGAGGAATTTAATAACTTAATGGGACATCTCAAGCAGCTGGAAAATGAAGAACATTCCAATCAAATCCAGTAGAAGAAAAGAACTAACCAAAATTAGAGCAGAATTAAATGAAATTGAAAATAAAAAGATTATACATCACATCAATAAATCAAAAAGTTGTTTTTTAGAAAAAGTTATTAAAATAGATGAACCTAAGGCCAACCTAACCAAGAAAAAAAAGTAAAATCTCTAATCTCATCAATCAGAAATGGTAAAGATAAAATAACAACAGACCCTTTAGAAACTCAAAAAATCCTTAATGAATATTACAAGACACTTTATTCCAAGAAATATGACAATCTGAAGGAAATTGACCAATACTTGGAAGCACACCACCTCACAAGACTTAGCCAAAAGGAAGTGGAAATGTTGAACAGGCCTATATTGAGTTCTAAAATTGCATCAACTATACAAAATCTCCCTAAAAAGAAAAGCCTGGGACCAAATGGCTTCATGTCAGAATTCTACCAAAACTTTGAAGAGGAACTAGTACCTATATTACACAATCTTTTCCAAAATATAGAAAAAGAAGGAATACTACGTAACACATTCTATGAAGCAAACATCACCTTGATACCCAAACCAGGAAAAGACCCAACAAGAAAAGAAATTATAGACCAATATTACTAAGGAATATTGATATGAAAATATTCAACAAAATCCTAATGAACAGAATCCAGCAACACATCAAACAAATTATACACCACAACCAAGTGGGTTTTATCCCAGGATCTCAAGGATGGTTCAACATACGTAAATCTATAAATATAATTAATCACATAAACAAATCAAAAAACAAAGACCATATGATTCTCTCAATTGATTCAGAAAAAGCTTTTGATAATATCCAGCATCCCTTCATGATCAGAACACTTAAGAAAATTGGTATAGAGGGACATTTCTTAAACTGATAGAGACCATCTACAGCAAACCCACAGCAATATCACATTGAATGGAGTTAAGTTGAAATCATTTCCACTCAGATCAGGAACCAGGCAAGGTTGCCCATTTTCTCCATTGCTCTTTAACATTGTAATGGAAGTTTTAGCCTTTGCAATTAGGGAAGAAAAAGTGATGAATGGTATCCATATAGAGTCACAAGAGACTAAACTTACGCTCTTTGCAGATGATATAATTGTATATCTAGAAGATACCAGGGATTCTACTACTAAACTTTTAGAAGTAATCAAGGAGTATAGCAGCGTCTCAGGATACAAAATCAACACTCATAAATCAGTAGCCTTCATATACACCAACAGCAGCCAAGCTGAAAAACAGTCAAGGACAATATCTCGTTCACAGAAGTGCCAAAGAAGATGAAATATTTGGGAGTTTACCTAACAAAGGATGTGAAAGATCTCTATAAAGAGAACTATGAAACTCTAAGAAAAGAAATAGCTGAAGATGTTAACAGATGGAAAAACTTATGCTCAACCATGCTCATGGCTGGGAAGAATCAACATTATTAAAATGTCAATACTTCCCAAAGCAATATATAATTTTAATGCATTCCCTATTAAAGCTCCACTGTCATACTTTAAAGATCTATAAAAAATAATACTTCATTATATATGGAATCAGATAAAACACCGAATAGCAAAAACATTACTCAAACATTAAAAATAAAGCAGGAGGAATCACGTTACCAGACCTCAGACTATAATATAAATCCATAGTGATCAAAATAGCATGGTATTGGCACAGAAACAGAGAGGTGGATGTATGGAACAGAACAGATAACCAAGAGATGAGTCCAGCTACCTACCAATACCTGATCTTTGAGAAGGCAATTAAAAATATTGAGTGAGAAAAAGATACCCCATTTAATAAATGAGGCTGGGCTAACTGGTTTGCAGCCTGTAGAAGACTGAAACTAGACCCATACCTTTCACCATTAACTAAGATAGACTCTCACTGGATTAAAGATTTGAACTTAAGATATGAAACTGTAAAATTACTAAAAGAAAGTGTAGGGAAAACACTTGAAGAAATCTGCCTGGGTGAAAATTTTATGAGGAGAAGCCCTTCAGCAATTGAAGCAACATCAAAAATTCACTATTGGGACCTGATCAAACTAAAAAGCTTCTGCACAGCAAAGAACACAGTAAGTAAAGCAAGGAGACAGCCCTCAGAATGGGAAAAGATATTTGCAGCTTTTGTCTCTGACAAAGGTTTAATAACCAGAATCCATAGAGAACTCAAATGTATTAGCAAGAATAAACAAGGGATCCCATCTCAGGGTGGGCAAGGAACTTGAAAAGAAATTTCTCTAACGAAGATAGGCACATGGCCTACAGATATATGAAAAAATGCTCACCATCCTTAATAATCAGATAAATGTAGATCAAAACTACTTTGAGATATCACCTAACTCCAGTAAGATTAGCCCATATCACAAAATCCCAATACCAGAGATATTGGCGTGGATGTGGAGAAAAGGGAACACTTCTACACTGCTGGTGGAAATGCAGCCTAATTTGTTCCTTTTGAAAAGACATCTGGAGAACACACAAAGAACTAAAAATAGACCTGCCATTTGATCCTACAATTCCTTTATTAGGTATATATATATCCAGAAGACCAAAAATCACATTACAATAAAGATATTTGTATCAGAATGTTTTTTGCAGCCCAATTCATAATTGCTAGGTCATGGAAGAAGCCCAAGTGCTCATAGATCCATGAATGGATCAATAAACTCTGGTATATGTACACCATGGAATATTATGCAGCCCTAAAGAAAGATGGAGACTTTACCTTATTCATGTCTATGCAACAAACATCACCTTGATACCCAAATCAGGAAAAGACCCAACAAGAAAAGAAAATTATAGACCAATATCACTAATGAATATCAATGTGAAAATACTCAACAAGATTCTAACAAACAGAATTCAGCAACACATCAAACAAAATATACCCCACGACCAAGTGGGTTTTATCCCAGGATCTCAAGGATAGTTCAACATATGTGAATCTATAAATATAATTCACCACATAAACAAATTAAAAAACAAAGAACATGTGATTCTCTCATTTGATGAAGAAAAAGCTTTTGATAATATCCAGCATCCCTTTATGATCAGAATACTTCAGTAAATGTATCGAAGGGACATTTCTTAAACTAATAGAGGCCATCTACAGCAAACTGACAGCCAATATCATATTGAATGGAATTAAATTGAAATCATTTCCACCCAAATCAGGAACCAGTCAAGGTTGTCCATTGTCCATTGTCTCCATTGCTCTTTAACATCGTAATGGAAGTTTTAGCGATCACTATTAGGGAAGAAAAGGTGACCATGGGTATCCATATAGGGTCAGAAGAGATTAAACTTTCACTCTTCGCAGATGATATGATCCTATATCTGGAAAACACCAGGGATTCTACTACAAAATTCTTAGAAGTGATCAAGGAATACAGCAGTGTCTCAGGTTACAAAATCAACACTCATAAATCTGTAGCCTTTATATATACCAACAGCAGCCAAGCTAAAAAATGGTCAAGGATTCTATTCCATTCACAGTAGTGTCAAAGAAGATGAAATATTTGGGAGTTTACCTAACAAAGGATGTGAAAGATCTCTATAAAGAGAACTATGAAACTCTAAGAAAATAAATATCTGAAAATGTTAACTGTTGCGTTGGGGTTTCATGAGAGACAGACAGCGTCACCACAGGTGTAGTCTCGCATCTGGAATTATTATATCAAAAGAGACAAACTACCCGCTTTTGGCGTGTAATCAAGATTTATTGTTCAAGACTACCTGCTGATGACAAGTAGCAAGTAGCAAGCTTAAGACCACCTTTTATAGTTGGCTGGTCACGTACACACTATTAATTAACAAGCAAAGCATTCATACTACTTTTCTAAAGTTGGTTCAACCTTCAAAAAGACACAAAGTTTGAAACTTTGAGACAGCTGCAAAAGGGAGTTTGTCTAAAGACTTGAGACTACCAAGAGGGGAGTAAAACCTTGAAGTTATACTATGCACTCATTGTATTACAGAAAGCAGATTT
>CAUYTI010087939.1:0-20552 GCA_963575145.1 Galago senegalensis | reverse complement strand
AGGGAGGGGGTTTGGAGGGATCACTTCTGAGGTTTGTCTTATAGGGGTACAGGTGAATCTTTCTAAGAGTAGAATGTGAACGTTTTAAAGCAATAACTGAGAAAATGACATGAGGGCTGTGTTGACCAGTTTGATGGAAGTACTTCGGATTGCATGTGAAAACCCCACACTGTACCCCAGAAGTGCACTAATGTACATAGTTATCATTCAATAAAAAAAAGACTCAAATTCTTTTTTTATATTAAGTCAAATACACATAGATCATGAATACATTTATGCATATGTGGGGTACAGTGTGTTGTTTTTTTTAATATACAATCTGACATGGTTAGATCAAACCAATCAACATAGCTTTCACCTCATTTACTTGATTATTGAGCTAAGAAATTTATGTTCTACCCTTGACAGATTTGACTTATAGAGAAATGGAGTGGGAAGGGAGGGGAGAGGGGAGGTAGGACAAGATTCAAATTCTTGTTCTAAGTTAAGGATTGTTCCTCTTCACCTAAATGGGAGTCAAATTGGAACAATTACCTTGAGATACAGCTGAGAGTGAATAGGAGTTGGCCGTAAGATTACCGGTTGTTCGAATAGTGAAAATGACTTCATCTCAGACTGGAGTCTAGATAACCGATTCAATTATGCTACAGAATCTGCCCACAGTGCCAAATCTTTTCCCTGACGTTATCTCTAAGTAGCATTTCTGGTGATAGTGACAGTGTTGATGATGAAGTTAATGTTCATGGCGATGAAAGTAGCAGGATAAAAATACTCTTCACTGGGCCATTCAAGTTGCTACAGCACTGTCTTTCCCTGGAAATAAGAATTTCTTAACTGTGTTCAGTCAGTATACAGATTCCCAGGCTGCAACCCACCGCTACTCTACGACAATTCCCATGGGATATATTTGAGAGGTTTAAGGAACACTATGGTAGACTAACATGTTTGATTCCCACAATAGTTTTATGAGAAAGGTCCTTTCATGTAGATGAGAAGCCAGAGGCATAGAGATGTTAAGAGGTTTGCCTGATGCTGACAGCTTTGCATATGATCACTCGTAGGTACACTCAAAGGGGGCCAGGCCTGATGCTCAGTCCCAAGAGAGGTCCTCACGGTCCTAGCTGGCGTGTTCCTATGCAGGGCCCAAACCACTCCGATTTATTTCCGTGGCCAATCCTTCCTGGTTCTTCAAGGACTCACTCCTGAGTTTTTCCTTTGTTTTCTAACATCTCAAGTTTCTCTCTTCCCTTGAGCCACTAGACCAGTGTTTTGCCACCATTTTTTCTCATGGCACACTTGAAACTACAATTAAACTTCCGCAGCACACTCAAATTATGTTGATTGAAAAAAAGAGTTTAGAAAAAGGATATACTTACTGTGCTTTGAATTTCTTTCAAAAATAATTTACTTAATGATCTTCAAAAATTTCCATAGCAAGCCTCAGATCCTCTCATGGCACATCAGTTGAAAATCACTGCACCTGACCAAGATTTCAAAACCTTTGCACTTTAGGAGGAAAGCTAAGTCCCATGACAGGTGCCGCTGCAGAGGTGCAAAGACCAGATGTACTGTGAAACTTTGGGACAGAGGTTTAAGGCCTTCTGTGGAGTACTGGAGGCCTTCTGTGGATATTTGTAGTCTTCAACCAGCAGAGGGGAGGTGAGATCAGCAAAAAGATATTTTGCTACTTTTCTCTTCTTTGCAAATTGGATCTTTCTGACTTAGACCAAGTAGGGGAAAATAAACCTCAGTTCCTGTGATGGTTCAGTGGTCTAAGTCATCTGTTTCAAAATAGGACAGCGTTACACCCAGCTGGTAGTAATTTGCAAATCCTGACCCCTGAAGAAAGGGGTGAGAATTCACCAGAAAGTTCTTCTTCTTCTTCTTCTTCTTCTTCTTTTTTTTAATCCAGGGAACCAAAATCTATTTCCCTCAGAAGGCGATATGGATGTTATGGAGCTTTTTGATTTTATTTTTAATTTTGTTAGTAACCACAAGCCACCCTGTTCTGGTATTTTGGGGAACAGAATGTGCAATGTTTTCTAGTTCACTGCTCCATGTCCACAGAAAACTTTTATTAAACGGAAAACTCTACATTCTTCAAGGTGGCAGCATTCAGAGTACTGTTCTCTCTGCAATTTGCAATGAGGAATAAAAATGAAACACTTTAGACACCTTTCTGCTACAACACAAGGTGAAGGGACAGCTGTCCTCATCACATCTAACATGAACAGGCAACCGTGTGCTGCCATCATCTGTGATCAGCTGAGCTGTGTCTGCAAAGGAGATGGGTCAGACTTCTAACCCCCAGGACCTGGGAATGTGACCTTATTTGGAAGTAGGGTCTTTGGAGATTTAACCAAGTTAAGATGAGGTTGTCAGAGTGGGCTGTAGTCCAACAAGAAGACGGCCACAGAGACACAAGGAGAACGCCGTGTGAAGATGAAGGCAGAGATTGGGGGGGTATGTCTACCAGCCAAGGAACACCATGGAATCCTGGCCATCCCCAGAAGCTGGGGAAAAACATGGATCCACTTTCCGCTCTGAGAGAGTCAACCCTGCTGACACTCCGCTTTCAGACTTCTGGCCTCCAGACTGAGAGAGAATAAATTGCTATTGTTTTAAGCCACCCAGATAGTGGTACTTCGGTTACGGCAGTTCTAGGAAATCAATGCACCACCTTCATGAAAAATGTTCCAAAAGAACTCTGTGTAATATTACACATAAAATTTAACAAAAAACACTTAATCTGACAATAGTTGTAAATATGAAAAATATTATCACATGAAAGATAGTAGGAGATGTTATAGAGAGAAGAGTGAGGCTACTTTGATGGAGAAAGTAAGATCTTTATCACAGAAAAGTGGCTCATCTTCAGAGGGGACATAGGAGATGGTCTGATTCAGGAGTGGGCAAACTCCGGCCTGCAAGCCAAAATCAGCTGCAGGTCTGTACTGGACAGCCCCTGAGCGAAGAATAGTTTTTACATGGTTCTTGAATGTGGGCCCATCTCTCCTTACTGCCCATACAGAGGAGGCTTCTGCAGCCTTAGGAGATGAAGAGGCCACTAGATGGAAAGATTTCTGGGTCCCCAAAAGACTATGTGGAAGATCTGGGTCCCCAGCCCACATGGTACGGTCACAGGAGAAATAAATTTTAATTGTATTTAGTCACTGAGATGTTCCTTGCATGTAGTGGAGAGTTCTGTGTTAGAATAGTTACATTATCATTATCATTATTATTATTACTATAATCACATTGTAATAAACGCTCTCATTCTCTATCTCAGCCTAACCCCAGCTCTGACTAATAAAACCAAAGGCATATGCTGGCCACAGGTGTCTAGCGAAGCTTAAAATATTTACTATCAGGCCCTTTACAGAAAATGTTTGTAAACTTTTGGCTTACTTAGTACAGGGACTTAGAACATTATTTTTTTATTGTTATTATTATTTAGTGTGAAACAATTTTGTTACAAAAACAAAAAAAGAGAGAGAACACTGCTCTTCTGGAGTGAAGGGGGGGTCTACAGCCTTGAACTCTCCCACACAACCACCTCAGCTCCCCTGACCTATTTGAGTCCCAAGTTCCACTGAGTGATATTGGGCATGTCAATTGAATATTTACAGTGTTTCACAATAGTACTGACCATGGCTCGTATACTCTTGAATTTGATCTTCAAAATAATCCTATGAGAGTTGTGCTATTATTATCCCCATCTTCATACATGAGGGAATTGGAGCCTAGGGAGATTAAACAAGCTGGTCTGCAGCCAGTAGTAAGTGGCAAAGGCGGGAATCACAGGGGTGTTTCTCTGGCTCCCACACCCACAACAATGCCACACTGCCCTGCTCCTGTGTGGTCCCCTGTTCCTAAGGTCTAAGGAAGTGGGGAAATTTCTCTGAGGTTGCAGGTTTGTTGGTTAGTAACTGGGTCTGGAGTCCCGATCTCTTGACTCCTGATAGGACATCCTTTCCATTGTCCCTTTCAGACTCATTTGTCCTGGAACTGTGGGTTGAGAGGGACGTTGACCAGACTGGGAGCGAAGGGGTAGGTAGGTAGGTGGAGGGGTCGAGGTCTCCACATTCTTGCATTTATCAGTTTGATGGGCTGGGGAATGAGATTTGCTTAGTCCTGCTCACAGAGCCAGTACCTCCCTCAGCAAAAGCCCAAGCTGGCCTCACCTCTCAGGAGAGGCCTGGTGGATGTCCTGTTCTCCAGCAAGTGCCTGTCACGGTCAACCAGGCATTATTCCTCATGCCAACCCAGCCAGCCTTTCTTGGAGTTTGCTGCTCATCCTTCTCCTCTGTCTCCTTGTTTCCTGAATTGGAAGCATGGATTTCTCTTCCAATTCAGATTCTAGCTCCTCAAGAACTTGTGTCTCCAAGCCAGCACCTCAGAACTGCTTTGACTGAGGACAGCTGACTCCTTCCCATACCACACCCTTCAGGACAGCTGACTCCTTCCCATACCACCCTTCAGGAGCATTCTACCCAGATTTTATGCAGAGGGTTGCATCTCCCGGACACTCAGCCTGGCCTCAGACTTGAGACCAGCATTGCTTTCTTTCCCTGTGAAGTGCTAGATGTGATGTGCTCAGCTCCTTTTCTTTTTGCACATGATGCACTCTGTGTGCCAATGACATCACCACCATCATGGGCACGGATACTGCTAAGCTAGTGGCTTTAAGGGACAGAAGTCTGGAGAAGTGGTAATAAGAATAATAATAGTATGATCAATTCACTGATCACTTTATACACATGAGGGAAACACTCTTACAATCCCCATTTTAAACATGGGGGAATTGAGGCCTAGAGAGCTTCAGCAGCTCGTCTAAGGGCACAGAGCCAGGAAACATAGACCCAGATTGTGAACTTCTGTGTAAGGAGAGCAGTCACCTTTGCTGGCTTCCTGCCATATGCCAGGCCTTCTTCCTGGTGCTTGACACATGTGCTGGGAAATTCTGGGAAGATACTCGCTTCTATGCTCCCCTTGTATTTCCTGCATTTTCTCCCCATTAGGCTGCTAGGCCTTCTGTGAAGCTTCTGGGAAGGGAAAAATCGCAAAACAAAGACAACAGAGGAGTCATGTTTTTAGCTTTTGGGTCACACATTATAACCAGGTTCTGGTTATAAACCAAAGATTGGGATGATTAGAGGGAAAGCTGGGGGACTTCTTCTCCAGAGCAGACAAGACCCTTCAAATGTGAGAAGGAGGTGAGCCAGGGAAGCCAGGAAAATCCAATGCACATGATGGCGGAGTCCCAGGAAGGAGCGGAGTGCTTACCACCTGTCCAGAGCCCAGCTGGGCAGTGGACAGCAGGGGTCCCATGTCCTCCTCAGGGCTTAGCTGAGGACAAGCCCATTTGACTGAGATTATATCTCCATGATGAAGCCAAATTAAGACTCAAAATAGAAACTGAATAGAGTTACAGAAAAAAATCTTAAAAGTTGCCTTTCTTACACAGCCGAGTTTGGGGCCCATGTCTACCCCCCTGTTCCCCATCTCTATCCCGCACAATGACCCCGTGGAATCTTTTTTTTTAATTATCCCTATATTGCAGCATTTGATTACAGAGTGGAAAAATTGTTTGCCTGGGCCAGGGGTGGGGGTGGGGGAAAGACAGCCAAAAAGTAGAAGGAAAAGTACATTAGAGGCAAGGTAAAAGCCGGCAATGTAGGAGAAGAAAAAACAGGAGTGCGATGCAGGCAGGGTCTCTGAGCATAGCCCCGAGTCACAACCATCTCATAAAGAACATTACTCTGCATCCTCCAATAAGCGGGAGCATTTTGTGGGCATTTACTTACATTTTATTTGGTGGCACAGTCATTTCCTTGATCCCTTTTCCCGAAGTTCTAGCTTGGGACCAGACGTTGTGAAAATGTAGCCAGCCTCCACGAAGGAGTTATTTCAACTGTGTCGTCGGTGCAAAAAAATTGCATGTGAATCAGAGTTCTATCATGGAAATTATGCTTTGGGACAAATATGTTATGAATGACTGCTCATAAAATCCTTGCCAGTATGTATGCTATCACAGCATTCAATTATTTTAACCTGCTGTGAACCCGCTTGTGATAAATCATGGGAAAACCAAAGAGAGCTATCTTTAGTCATTGCACTGTTTCACTCGCTCGAGTCATTCACGGCTCTAAAAATACAATTTATATCATTGGATTCCTGAAATTCTTTCGGTGCTTACATTCTGATTTAAGTGGCATTAAAGCTAGGGCTATGAAGCTGAGAAGTCCAAGGCTACTGATGTCCCCCTGGGTCTGAGCTGCCTATCAGATGGAGCACATTGTTTATCAGACTCCCAGCAAGAGCACAATTAGAATGTGCCCTGTGGGTTGGAAAAAGCCTTGGGATTCTCAGCCTGAAAACAGACCTTTCACTGACAGTGTGTGCAATACTTTTGGTGGGACAAGCCCAGAGGAGGGTGATTGTGCAATTTAACGTCTAACTTAGAACACTTTTGCAATTGATGGGGGTGCCACTCAGATTCATACCAGGAAGCAGGTGGAAAGTAGGATTGTTTTGTTCAAACAGGCAAAGTTTCTGGTAACAGACTAACGAGGGAGAACGAAGTTGAATCTGCTTCGTGGTTAAGGCCCACATCCTAACTTCCTTCACGAATCGTCTAGAGCAGCGGTTCTCAACCTCTGGGTTGCGACCCACAGGAGCTGTAGTAAAGGGTTGCGGCATTAGAAAGGTTGAGAACCACTGATCTAGAGAAAAAGAGGAACCGTCAGCTCCCTTTTTCCGTGGTCAAGACCATCTCCTTCATATTCCTTGGGGACCCTGAGCTGCTAGTACAAGTTACTGCCCAGGATTTGTGCACCAGCTAAGAGAGGACTGAGTTAGGTTTGAATGTGTCTCTTTTATAGATAAAGGGATCTGAGACCCGAGGTTACAGAGTTGCAGAAAGAGAGTAAGAAAAACACCTTTCTGGAAAAGGGAACCGGTATGCTGTGGATCAGGTATTGTGGACAGTAACTTCTAGAGGGTCAATTTCCTCTACCAGTAAATTTAGGGTACTGGATTAGATGCATGATTCTCAACCCAGGTAGCATACTAGAATCTCTCTCAGTGTCCTCCTTGCCCACCCTAAGAGATGTCATTTAATTCGCACTGGTGTGCAGCCTGGGCAGAGAACTGTTAGACTGGAGAGTTCCTGAGGTCTCCACCAACTTTTATCTGGAGGCCTCTGTGATGGTGTGAGCTTCTGGGAAACATGGAAGGTGCGGGAGTGATTCATTACCTTTGGCATTGGCCTGTTACAGTTGAATTTGTTCTGATACAACATTTCCTATGATGCTTTATGGAAGTTCTCGACTCCTCTGCCTGTCCTGTGGTTCCTCATCCTCACCAGGCAGGGGATGTGGATGTTCCTTTTCTCCAGGAAAGGAAAGAGGCCAGGAAGTCTCAAACAAGTATCTGCCCGGCTGATGCCCTCAGCATTATAATGCAGTTAAAAAATATATGTTAAGGTCTTCCCAGGGCTCTGGTTTGCTGCCCCAGGTCAGCTTTTGAAGTGGCCGTGAGTCTTTCTAGGTCAAACATTTATTCCACCATTGATGCTTCTCACATAATGCTTCAGATACTGCCTGTGACACAAGTGACTTGAAAAACAGTTAAGGATGTAAAAATAGTATTAATGAGAAAACCCCTCCTCACCAGCCATGCTCCAGGCATCTCTGGATTTGAGACCAGCTTTTGAAGCTTGACAATTTGACTGGTATTTAATGCTTTCTCGTTTTTCCTGATAGGGACCACTAGGCACGTTATGTTCTTTCTCCCAGTTGGCAACTCAACAAAGGCCAGCAATAAAAACCTCCACTCCTGTAATAAACTGTTGTACAATCTACTGCCGATGAACAAGGTCCCTGAAAATGTGCAACCTTTCTGCACGTTAAACACAAAACAGATGGAGGCTTGAAAATAACTTTCTTCTTCAGGGGAGGGGAAACTCAAGAAGAGCAGAAGTCATGGGCAGAGGCCTAACTTCCTAAACCAGGGGTAAACTCTCTGTTCCAGGTCGACAGGGGCAGCCACGTCGCTTCAACGATGCTGCAGATGGTGAGGCAGCTGAGGAACTGGGGAGAAGGACTGTCAGGCTTCAGGAGACCGGCGTGTGCAGTAAAGGAGGGTCCACCGATCTGTCACTTGCTAGCTGGGCAAATGAGGTGATCGGCTTGTTCCTTGGTGTCTGGTTTTTAAATCTCACGTCTAAAATGGTGATTACTTTGAGCCCTATTCCCCAAGCAAACCAGAGAAGAGAATAGCCAAAAATATAGAGTAGCCATAAAGTTTGCATGCAATTTTAAATCGCACACTAGTTTCAATTGCACACAAACTTCATGGCCACTCTGTATAAACACTCTTGTTGTAAATGTTGTTTTCAATTTGCTGCTGTTTGTTGGTCAGGTTTTACATATGTTAGAAAAAACAATTATATATATATAACATAATATGAAATAATATGATATGATTATCATTTTACATGTTAGAAAAACAAATTATATATAATATAATATGATATAATATGTATGTTCCATATATAATATATGTAATTCCTGAGACAAAAGAATTGTAATATTATATTACATATGTTAAAAAATTTATTGTAATATTGTAATATATTACATATATTATATATGTAATTCCTGAGACAAAAAAAAAAATCTTTTGTTTATGACCAGAACCTGAGATTTGGGACTTCAAAGCTAAAAAATATGACTCTTTTGTTCTATTTGTTTTGCTGGTTTTCCCTTCCTTGAGGGCATAGCTGCTTACTGGGCAGAAAACAGTGGTAATATCAGGGAAAAATACCTTACAAGAATTTCTAATCACATGTGTAAACCCCAGCATACGGCAGGAAGCCAATGAAGGGGACTGTTACTGTGGAAGTGACTGAGGTTTGGTTGTTATGAATGTCACTTGCTAGCTGGGTGATTGAGGTGACAGCTAAATCAAACTGAAACTTTATCTCGGAATACTGAAACAACCACCTTGCATTTGTGTCCTATCCCCTGGAAGTGCTAAAGAAGTGCCCTGTGGTAAGGGTGGGTCTGTATGGCAGGTATTCAATATTTTGTAAACTGTAACAGCATCCACAGAAGGTTTTCCTCAACATACAGAATCATGTGAAGTGTTGAATGAAGTATCTCCTAAAGGGGTAAGATGCTACCAGACCTGGGAGAAGAATGGAGTTTCTTTCTTTTTTTTTTTTTTTTTTCAGGTTTCACTGATTGCATTTGTTAGGTAAAGATTTGTGGGCAATAAGAGTGGACTTTCAACTGTAGTCAAGATACAATGAGGAAAAAATAAACCATGCTAGGAATTTCAAACAGGCAGGATTTAATATAGGAACTGATTCTTCAGGTGCTGGGAGCTGGTAAGTACAAAAGGAACACTGGAGACCTGGACGATGCCGCAGAA
The DNA here is from genome assembly GCA_963575145.1 of Galago senegalensis. Classification (NCBI taxonomy): domain Eukaryota; kingdom Metazoa; phylum Chordata; class Mammalia; order Primates; family Galagidae; genus Galago; species Galago senegalensis. The sequence continues at coordinate 11,114 of CAUYTI010087939.1, read as the reverse complement.
GACAGAAGGGGCAAACTGCTGAGGAACTGGTGCTTAGCTCCCAGAGAAGGGGCATAACTACTGCTGATGGCCCCTCTAGGAACAATAGAAGGTTCTCGAAACACTGGAAAAGAATGGCAGCTACAACCAGCAGTCTCTGCCCCCGCAGCACCTAGTTGGAGAAGCAGGAGTCTCTCTAGCACCACCTATTGGCAGAAATTAAGGATAGCTCGTGAGGGCACAGGCTGCGGAAGGTTTGGTTTGTTGCTAAGACAAGAGGAGCATAATTGGTACATGGGGCCAGGTGGGAGTTGGAGACTCTCAGGAGGTAGGATGGTGGGCAAAATTCATGAGAAATGACCGCAACAAGAGGCAAAAGAAAAGAGCTGGCCTCTTTGCCCCAGGACAGCAAGCAAGAAGTCAGATTGAACATTACGGAAAACCCAGCCACGTCAATGCCCAGAGAGACCTTATTCTAGTCCAGGGAACCCTTTAGTAATTGTTCATTTAGTGGGAGAGAATGAGCAAAGATAACAGAGTTACCAGGTGCTTGTGATTTTTTTATAATTCACATATCTGCCCAATAGTCCCAAGCTTTTTCTCTACTCTCCCTTACTGCCAAACACAGCACTGTAGCCAGCAACTGTCCTTTATGGGTATATGCATTCCACACTTGTTTTTCTAAAGGACATCAATTTATTTAATCTTCCTTTAACTCAGTGGGGAATGAAGCTGACCATTTTTCTTTCTTTACATTTTATAGACAAGACACAATCAAGGTTAAATGAATGGCAAGGTCATCTCAGAATCACCTGCAAAGCCAGGAGATGGCTTAGGTCTCCCACAGTACTTTCTGCCACAGCATAAAAGCCTAAAGGTATCTTGGTTTTAATCATGAGTTTGACAACATACAACCCTTTCAAACACAAAAATAAACAAATCATACCATGTTCCTGAGTTTAACTGAGTAAAAAGAGTTTGACTGAATTAATAGAAGTCTTTCATGCCCTGTCTCTGAGGAACTGTCCTCACACTACTCAGCGTCTCCACAAAGGCTGTTGACTGTACACAGAGTGCAATGCTTTCCCCATGACAGATGATGCAGTTGCATTTTAAGTGGGGTGTAAGGTATAAAAACAGCAAATAAGAGAAAAAAAACATATACACAAAATTGCCTTTGAAAAATCACTTAAACCTCCTGTAAAATACTGGTACATCCCTTTGGAATAAGCACTGCCAGTTTCTCCCAGGATTGCAAAAGACCTTGGTTACTTCTCTTGGGCCCCTGATGACAAGGTTGGTCTGCACTTAGGGGGCATATTGGACAAAACATTTGCGTTCTTAAATGTGGGATTATTCTTAGGACTGCAGAGACACAGACAGGTACCAAGACCCCACAAGGAGAGCAGTCTTCCGTCTTTGGAGACATTCCCTGAGTGCAAAGCAATGGTAGGCTGACCTGCTTGCATCGTTCCCATTCACTCTCTCCTCCTCTCTTGTATCATCCCCTCCCCCTCTGATGTTCACTTGGTAGGATTCATGTAGATAAAGTACATGGTCACTGTTCTCAAAATAATTTTTCTCATTGATCAAGACTTGGCAGGCCACTGAGAAGGGTTTGTGGCACTTTGGGGTCCTATGCACTTTGGAGGAGAAGTGGGTGCATTGGGTATGTCTTTGGAAAAGTAACCTGAGCTCCATGAACCTCAGATTCTTTTTTTTTTTTTTTTTGAACCTCAGATTCTTTATTGAAAAGTGTTTTCCCAACCCTTGGGATGGCTGGTAGGATCAAGTAGCATGTAATATTATAATAAATAGTGACACAAATAAACACTGTTATAAACATTCTACAAACATAGAGTTTTAAGTTTTTCCTTTTTCAATGGTCACAAAAGTTTTTCTGCAGGGCTGCTCATTTATAAAAATATGGCTTATCTAAAAACATGGCACTGCCTGTGGTGTGTGCTAAGAGAAAGGCAGCAGATTGAAAAGGCTATGTATTGTGCAATCTGAGCTTGGAGAAGGGACAGTAGTTAGTTACAAAAAGATTGTGGTGGGGAACCTCTAGAATGATAGAACTATTGTGCGCGGTAAAGGAGGGGGGAAGAGATTCTCAACATGTACGCCGCAAAAATTTTTAAAAATCATTAATTAAATTATTTTTGAAAAAATTTCAAGGTGCAGTAAGTATTTTTTTTACTATTTTTTGGATGAAGGTAATTAGTTATTATTATTAATAAACTAATAATTAGTTTATTAGTTTAGTTTATAGGTTATTAGTTTATAAGTTAATTAGTTTAATTCAGGACCAAATGTAACTACAGGTTCAAATGTACTGCGATATAAAAAAGCTTGAAAAGCACTGGAGTAATGGATAAACGACACTCTGTATTTGTCAAAACCCATACATAGCTGGGCACAGTGGCTCACTCCAATAATCTCAGTACTCTGAGAGGCCAAGGCAGGTGGATCACTTGAGGTCAGGAATTCGAGACCAGCCCAAGCAAAAGCAAGACCCCATCTCTAATAAAAATAGGAAAAGCATTTGTACTGGATGAGAGATAGAGACATTGACATGAAGTCTAGTTTAGTTTAATTCAGATTTAAATGAATACCTACAGGAATCCTTGTAGGTACGTCTGTGTGTGGGTGTTAGTGTACATTCATGGACTTGCTCAGCCTGTCCAGCAGGAGAACCCACAAACAGCAACAGAAAGAGTCTCAATCTCGGTTACTCTGTTCCAATAAAGGAACCAGGGCCCCTTGGGGGAAATGGCTGATTCTAGCACAGGTGCAGGATATATACAAAAATAAACCTGGAGCATCTTACCGAGCTATGTAAGGAAATGCTCAAAAAAAAAAAAAAAAAAACCAATGGCAGCGTATCAAAGGGACTTAGGAGCAGACCTGAAATGGCTGAAGCTGGAAGAATCTGAGCAACAAAATAAATAATGTAGCATTTTATTATAGTGCCCAAATATGAAATAAAACTCCACAAGTCCACGCTGATCTAAGTAAGTAAATATAATAAATGAGAAGAGACAGATCTTCCTTACAGAAGAATTACAGACAATCCATGTAGATAGCACCTCCTCTAAGTAGTGACAGACTTCCAACATGGAAAGAGGTAAAAAGCAGGACTTCACAGCAGAGAGACGTGGCAGACACTGCCGCGACCACGTAACGGAGGTCGACACTCATGGCCTGCAGTTCTGATAGGAAATGGTGAGAAGGGCACTTCGCTTCTACAGCAGCCTTCCCTGACGCCCCAAAGCTCCGTCTAACTGTGAGAAAATTCAGGAAAATTCTGCAAAATAGAAGACCAGTACTCCTCAAAACTGCCAAGGCCATAAAAGCAAAAGAACCCGAACGAATAGGGAAAACTGAGAAACTGTGAGAGAAGAGAGGACAAGAGACGTCACAGTGAGCGTCATGCGATATCCTGGAGGAGAAAAAGACTTCAAAACTGGTGAAGTATGAATGAAGCCTAAAGTTTGGTTTCTAGAAATGGAGGGTGTTGGTTTCATGGTTGTGACCATGATAACGTAAAGACACTGGCAATAAGGGGAGCAGGGTCAGGGGTTTACGGGAATTCTGTGCCGTATTTGCACCTTTTCTGTAAATCTAAACTGACAGGTGTAAGCAATGGTGCCCAGAGACGAGACCAAAATGGAGATTTTCAGGCCAGGTTTATCGAAAGGGGAGAGTGACCCACCTGCACAGTGCAAAGGTAGTGTCTGCACTCAAGGGCAGTTAGAGACTCCTTTTGTATGGGGCTGTAAGGGGTGGGCAAATTCTACCTGCTTTCCCAGAAGGTTAAGGTCTTTTGGTGCCAACTTGAAGGGGGCTAACCCATCCTTTGTGTCTTTTTTTAGGAGGGGAGGAGGAAAGGGTTCATGTTAGGCCCTTCAACATAAATTGTTCTAAAGTTTTTAAAAGTACCCTTTATAAAACATCCCCAAACATAAAATATCTAGAGATAAATTGAACAAAAGACATTAAATCTACCTAGAAAACTATAAAATATTGCTAGACATTATATTTAACCTAAATAACTAGAAAGGTACCTGTGTTCATAGATGAGAAGAGTTATTGTTAACAGAAGATATATTGTTAATATGGTAATTCTCCTAAATCAAATCCATAGATCCAAGTAGAGATTTTTCTTTTTCTTTTTTGTAGAAATTGGCGAGGCAATTCCAAAATTTATATGGGCATGCCAAGGGGACCCAGAAAAACCCTAACAAAATAACAGAATCCATATTTCACCTGACCTCAAGACTTGTACTTAAGTGACTGTGATCAGAACAGTGTTGTGTCAATAAATGAAAAATAGACAAATTGATCATTGGAACAGAATAAACAGCCTACAAATAGACCCACTTAAATACAGTTAAATGATTTTTGATAAAATGTCTAAGGAATTAATGGGGATTGGAAAGTCTCTTAAACAAATGACATTAGCACAACTAGAATTTCATGTGGTAAAGAGAGATGCCCACTCTCTCTCACAACATGGCATAAATTAATTTGACATAGATCACAGACATAAATGTAAAAACTGGGACTGTACCACTTCTAGAGGACAATGTAAGGTGCAAAAGTCTTCATCTGAGGATAGAAAGATGTCTTAGAGAAGACACACAGAAAACATTAACCTAAATTAACAAAATAATAAATTGGACTTCACCAAAATTTAAAACATTACTCATAAAAGAAACCAAGAAGAAAATTAATGGGAAAGCCACACACTGGAGAACATATTTACAACACATACCTTATTGGGGGCCTATATCCACACTATGTCATTGAGGGCCTATATCACAATATATAAAACTTCTGCAACTCAATAGTAAAAAGAAAGCCTAATAAAAATGGGCAAAAGATTTGAATATATATTGCACAAAAGAAGATGTAAGAATGGACAAAAATGCATAAAAATATTCTCATTAACAGCATCAAGGATTTGAAAATACAAATTAAAAACACAATAAGGATGGGCACTGTGGCTCATGCCTGTAATCCTAGCACTTTGAGAGGATGAGGCAGAAAGATCTCTTGAGCCTAGGAGTTAGACACCAGCCTGGGCAACATAGTGAAACATCATTCCTAAAAATAATTAAAACATAAAAAGTTAGCCAAATGTGGTAAGGTGAACCTGTTGTCTCTTCTACTTGGTCAGCTGATCTAGGAGGATTGCTTAAGCCCAGGAATTTGAGGTTATAGTGAGCTTTGATGATGCTGCTGTAGGCCAGCCTGGGCAACAGAGCATGAACCTATAACAATGCCTTCCTAACATTATTTCATTACGCAGTCTCTAGGATGGTTAACATGAAAGAGATTGACCATAGCAAATACTGGAGAAGATGCAGAGTAACTGAGACTCTCATACATTATTGATGGAAGAGCAAGATTTTGCAATTTTGAAGCTTTGAAAATTATTTGAAAGTTTCTTAAAAGCATATTTTTATCCTATGACATGAAAATTCTACTTGTAAATATTTATCAAAAGAAATGAAAATGTGTGCCCCCCTCCCCCAAAAAAACCCTGTAGAAGGCTATTCGTAGCATATCCTTCACGGAGCCCACCAAACTGAAAACAGCCCACTGTCATCAGTTGAAGAATGGATACATAGTAGAACAGAGTGTCACTAAGTATTGAGAAGAAACAAGCCACTGACCTATGGAGCTGTCTGGATGAATCTCAGACACACTATTCTGAGTGCAAATTCAGAAACAAAAGAAACATCCTACATGATTCCATTTTATATAAAATTCTAGAATGAGCAAAACTAATCTATGCAGACAGATCAGTAGTCCCTTCTAAGGGTGAATGACCAGGAAGCATCATAGGGTTATTTCTGTACAAACTAAATATTTTACATCTTGCTAAGAAAGAGCCTCATCAGGTGTGTATATTTGTCAAAACAGATTGAAATAAATATGCACCCGTGTGTGCAGATTATATCTCAACTTAAAAATCATCCGCACAAATTATAGGAGCACTAGAAGAATAAGGATAACATAAATTCAAAGACACAAAACATCAAAGATGATATGGTAAAAAAGAGAATAAAGTGACAAAAGGAAATGGATGGAATAAATTGAGGACCCAAATCACACAGATGCAGAATTAACAAACTCAGTAGAATAAAATCTAATTGACATCACTTAATGTGTGAATACTTAATTACACACACATAGGGACGGACTAAAATAGTGACAATGAAGGCAGACGAAAGGCAACAATTAAATAATGAAAAATCTAAGTGCACATACCTAAACTGCATGCCCATCACCTAGATCTTTTTGTCATCAATAACTGGAAGCCCCCTTTAGTGCCATCTCTTGCATCACACTCTGACCTACCTACTCAGTGTACCTGGTATCCTGACCCTGAAATGTTTTGGCTTCAATTAAAGGAGTCCTTTTCAATGTCTTCCACTCTTTTGGTATCCTACCTTCTTCCTGCCCAGCTGAGATTCCACGGTCCGTTATTGTAATTACTCCTTTGCACATATCCTCAACTCCCTTGCTGTTCTCAAGCTTTATCATTCTTATTCAGCAAATGCAGAATCTTTGTTAATCCTACCTCTTGTATCTCTGCACATAAGTGGACTACAGGTAGAAAAATATACATGAAAAAAATATACATTCAAATTAAATTCTTAACGATCACCCTCAGGTGGAGCTTAATGCTTCCTGACATCAATCATAATACTTCCTTAGACAATTCACTTCCAATCTCCTGGATGACAGTTTCAGTCCTTATCCTTTCTACTCAAACCTCCAACCTACTTCCCCATCCTTATTCTCAGCTAGCTAAACACCTGGCTTTAGACTTCAGTAAGATTCTCAAAGCAATCAGTAGACAACCTCCACAGATTCTCACCACAGTTCCCTTGACATCTGAGAAGCCGACTGCAGTTTCTAGAACTCACTCACAGTTTCCTGCCATCTAAGTTTCTCTAACTTGGCCATTACTTCATGAAACCTTGAAGGAGAGGCTTTAGTTTCAATCAGCTAAGAGAGAGTATCATATGAAGTGACACAATCATGGATGGGACAACCCATCACCTTTGCATATAATACAACCATGCAGAGATTGTATTTATATACATGTATTTATGTGCATTTCTGTAAAGTGTGTGGTGTGTCCTCAATGTATGCAGTCAGATCAATAATATGTCTAAAGTTGAAATTTCTGTTATTTCTCTGGTTATATTTTTTATATGTATAACCTTGAGAGTAATATTCATTGTCTTTGCCATGTTTGTTAGCAGCAAGTCACAGATCCCAGGAGAAGAAGGAGTTATACAGGGCATGAATACAAAGAGGCAGGGATGATAGGGCCACCCTAAAGTCTGTCCATCATAAGAAGCATCTATATTTTTTTTTCCAGAGAAGAAAGAACTTAGGGTGAGTTAGAAGAAAGGTTATATGGTCATTAGAAGCATTCAGAAAAACCTCCCCTTCCTCCAGTTTTTATAGACAAAGACCACACTAAAAATTAATCATCCTGTTCACTTGAAACCTTGGATATCAGAGGTCTCTACCTGATTGAGTTTTATGGCACGATTTTATGCAAGCTGCTCAGGAGTGGGAAAAATGTTTTATGGAGGTATATTTGAATCCAAGGTATAAGGACCTCACAGGAATGACTAAAAGAGTATTATTATTGGGATTTATCTGGAATTAGTGGGTGGTGGTTTCTCTGCTTATTCAAAGTTTCTATTTCCTCTTAACTCTATTTTGCTCCTGGCTTTGATTTATTACTCTCCCTCCAGTCTTAGCTCTATCTCTTAATTCCTTTATTTCAACCTCTTTTGGCACCTGCAAAATATTTTTATGAATTTTGTTTGACTTCCTGAGATAGGAAGTCTATGGTCCAGCACATTTTACTTTTAATAACAGGCCATTCCTGTAGTCCCAGCTACTCGGGAAGCTGAGGCAAGAGAATCGTCTAAGCCCAAGAGTTGGAGGTTGTGTGAGCTGAGATGCCACGGCACTCTACCAAGGGTGACAAAGTGAGACTCTATCTCTAAAAAAATAAATAAATAACAAGTCATTATATGTTGATTGGTTTTTGGATTATTTTCCATTGGATCCATATACACCCTGATCTTATTAGCTTAATCATGGGGTAGAGTCAAAGGGTTGACATATATGTTTCAAAGCTTGTTGAAGTTGTTGCAGCTTCCTGTTGTAAGAATTGTAGAAAGGGGCTCGGCGCCTATAGCTCAACCGGCTAAGGTGCCAGCCAGGTACACCTAAGGTGGTGGGTTCGAATCCCCAGCCCGGACCCGCCAAACAACAATGACGGCTGCAACCAAAAAATAGCCGGGTGTGTGGCGGGCGCCTGTGGTCCCAGCTACTTGGGAGGCAGAGGCAAGAGACTCGCTTAAGCCCAGGAGTTGGAGGTTGCTGTGAGCTGTAATGCCACGGCACTCTACCCAGGGGGACAGCTTGAGGCTCTGTCTCAAAAAAATAAAAAATAAATAAATAAATAAAAATAAATAAATAAAAAGTACATTTTCCAGAGGTAGAGAAGTAGACAAAATGGCCAATTATTATGAAACAAATAGATGAGTTGTTTTTTCTTTTAGAACTTTCTCTTGTATTTTCAGGTTCCAAATATGGTTTTGCGTTTATTTACTTTTTTTTTTTTAGCCCTAGTCATCCTCTCCCAGGATTTTCATTCCTAGTAGCTCCATCACCTCCCACTTCGTCTCCAGTGTGATATTCCATCCCACTCTGAATCTGGATACTTGACTCATTTTTGAACTTTCCCTTCAGTTGCAAAGCTCCCAGAACTGAAAGTGAGCTGTAAACTTGTTGAAATTGATTTTTATTTTATTTTTTTAATTTTTTTTGAGACAGAGCCTCAAGCTGTCCCCCTGGGTAAGGTGCCATGGCATCACAGATCATAACAACCTCCAACTCCTGGGCTCAAGCGAGTCTCCTGCCTCTGCCTCCCAAGTTGCTGGGACCACAGGCGTCCACCACAATGCCTGGCTATTTTTTTTGGTTGCAGCCGTCATTGTTGTTTGGCAGGCCGGGCTGGATTCGAACCCTCCACCTTAGGTGTATGTGGCTGGCGCCTTAGCCACTTGAGCCACAGGCACCGAGCCGAAATTGGTTTTTAGACACCTGCAAAACTTTTCTCCAGATTTCATAGGACTTTAGTTATCCTGTAGCTGATGTGCCCGATCACTGTGAAAGGCAGGGAATATTATATAAATGGAATCATATAGGATGTGACCTTTGGGAACTGGCTTTTTTTACTCAGCAAACTTCCTTGGAGAGTCATTTAGATTTTTCATGTATTAACAGTCATTCTCTTTTGTTGCTGATTAGTAGTCCACGGTATATGTAAAGCATGTTGTATACCCATCAGTGTAGGAGGGGTCCGTTTTCTCTGCATCCTTCTTGCCAGCATTTGGTGGTGTCGCTGTTTTTCACTTTGTCTACATCCTGACAGATGTACAGCAATATTTCACTGTGGTTCTAGTTTGCATTTCCCAACTGCTAATTATTTTGAACATTTTTTTGTGTGTGCTTGTTTGTCGTCTATACTCTCTCTTCGGCAAACTTTTCATGTCTTTTGCTCATTTTCTAATTGAATTGACCTTTTTTTTTTTTTTAAGACAGAATCTCACTCTGTTGTCCCAGGCTAGAGTGCCCCTAGCATCAGCCTAGCTCACAGCAACCTCAACCTCCTCAGCCACCCAAATGGCTGAGACTACTGGTGTACACTAGCACTCCTGGCTGATTTTTTTATTAGTTAAGAGAGGATCTTGCTTTTTGCTCAAACCAGTCTCAGACTCTTGAGCTCAAGGGATTCTTCTACCTTGGCCTCCCGTAGCGTTAGGATTATAGGCGTGAGCCACTGCACCCAACCCTATTTTTAACTGTTGCATTTTGAGAGTTCTTTATATAATCTAAATTCCAGTCCTTTGTCAGATATGCGATCTGCAAATATTCTCCCAGTCTGCAACTTGTGTTTTCAACCTTTTCACAGGAACTTTGGCAAAAGAAGAGTTTGTCACTTTGATGAAGTTGAAGTTATCAATTTTTCCTTTTAGGGATTTGGTGTCAAGTTTAAGAACTCTTTGCCTAGCCCCAGGTCTCAAAGATCTTCTCCTATTCTTTACACATCTTTAAAAATACACAATGGATTTTCTCAATCCCTGGAGAAAACCTTTAATTGGTTTGCAACAGCATTTCAAGTCAAATCCTACCTCCCTTCGCAGGGCGGTCAGTCCCTGCTCACTCTTACAGAATCTCCTCCCCTGGCCCTTCTATCACTCACCAGGGGCAATCCCAAGGACATTCTCTCTATTTCTCCTTTTTTCCCCCATGCTGGGACATCATGCAGGCCTTTCACTCTGTCCCAAATGTTCTTTATGTGGCAGATCTCTTCACACACTTTGGGACTCAGCTACATGTCACCATGCCTGCAAGACCATCTCAGATCACCCAGTCTGTACCGGTTCCACCGTTAGTTTTTACATCAACACCCAACCTTTGTCAGTTAACTGCTGTTATATATTTCAGCACTTTTTCCCATTGTTTGCAATTTAATTGTTTAGCATGTGGTCCATCACCAGACTCTAAATTCTGCAAGAACAAGGACTCAGTCTTATCCCTCGTGATGTCACCCAGTGCTCATTTTAGAGCTTAGCAAATAGTATGCCCTCGGTAAATATTTGCTGAGAAAACTAATTAATGAGGACATTTTAAGAAAATCTTTTCCCTCCATATACAGTATTTTCTGAGGAATTTCAAGCAGATAAAAAATTTCATTTGGGATCATAACTGCTTTGGACAAAGTTCTTTTTAGATGAACTCTTCTTGTCCAGATTATCTTTATTTATTTAGTCTCTAGAATTTGAAGCAGAAAGGAGATTTCTTTCTTTTTTTTTTTTTTTGGAGACAGAGCCTCAAGCTGTCACCCTGGGTAGGGTGCTGTGGCATCACAGCTCACAGCAACCTCCAACTCCTGGGCTCAAGCGAGTCTTCTGCCTCAGCCTCCCAAGTAGCTGGGACTACAGGCGCCCGCCACAATGCCTGGCCATTTTTTGGTTGCAGCCATCATTGTTGTTTGGCGGGCCCGGGCTGGATTCCAACCTGCC
>CAUYTI010087938.1:0-18060 GCA_963575145.1 Galago senegalensis | reverse complement strand
GGTTGAAGTACGCTCTTCAATCTTCTCTCTTGTCTCTGCTCCAAACCATCAGCTAATTTGCTAAGCTTCTGTCCTTTCAGCCTCCTTCTGGATGGGAGCTTCTGTAAAAAGCTGGCTGCAGTTCGCCATCTTGGCTCCGCCTTCCGACTCTTAATTATATAACAGAACTCCTTCCTTTCTGCTGAGGACAGCTTGCAACAGTATAAGTGTCCCTCGTAGGACTGCCTTTGACATATCCCATAATTTCTGATAATATTCATTTTCAGATAATACTCATTTTGTTCTCTAAATTTGGTATTTTCCTTCTTAATCTCTTCTATGACCTGGCTATCCTTCAGCATAAGGTTATGTAGCTTCAAAGACTTTGTATGAGTTTCAAGCTTCGTTTTGTCATTGAGTTCAACTTTAATTGCATAATGGTCTGAGCAGATACAAGGACATAATTTCTATTCTTTTAAATGTGCTGAGGTTAGACTTGTGACCTAAGATGTCATCAATTTTGGAGACAGTTCCATAGGCTAATGAGAAAAATGCATGTTCAGTTTTATTGGGATGAAAGGTTCTATAGATGTCAGTTAAGCCATGTTGTTCTGTGTTCAGGTTCAAGTCCAAAATATCTGTACTTAGCTTAATCTTAGGAGATCTATCCAACAATGCCAAAAGGGTATTAAAATCTCTGACTGTTATGGTGCTGGAAGATATCAACGTTTTCATGTCTGAAAAGGTCTCCTTTATAAATTGAGTGGCATTCTGGTTGGGTGCATAAATGTCAATAATTGAAATCTCTTCATGCTTTTTGTTTCCCTTGACAAATATGAAGTGACCATCCTTATCTTTCCTTACCACTGCTGGTTTAAAGCTATTTATCTGAATATAAAATTGTAATGCCTGTTTTTTTTTCTGATTTCCATAGTCCTGAATTATAGATCAACCCAGTTGATACATGGTGTTGTTGTATTTTTCAGGTAGACTAAGTTTCATCTCTATAGATCCTAGTTATCAAGCTTTTGTATTATTCCAAAGATGGAAATATCCTTTCCCATTGTGTAGGTTATCTATTTGCTTTGGTTATTGTCTCCTGAACTGTACAGAAGCTTTCCAGTTTATTTATGTTAAGTCCCATTTGGTTCCACTTGTTGTTCTTGCAATTGCAAAAGAAGCCTTCTTCATTAAGTCTGTCTCTAGGCCGATTTTCGTGTTTTTGCTATGCTTTCTTTGAGGATTTTTATCATTTCATTCCTTAAATTTAAGTCCTTTATCCATCTTGAGTCATCTTTTTTTTTTTTTGAGTGGAGAAAGGTGCAGGTCCAGTTTCAGTCTCTTACATGTAGAGATCCAGTTCTCCCAGCACATTTGATTCTGTTGAGGTTTGTTTTGTGTCCTGGGATATGATCAATTTTGGAGAATATTCCATGGGGTGATGAGAAGAATATACATTCTTTATCTTTGGGATGGAGTGTTCTGTATGTGTCTATCAAGCACAATTGTTCTAAGGCTTCACTTAAATCCCTTCTATGTTTGCTTATTTCTTTTTAAAGGACCTGTCCATCTCTGTAAGAGAGGTGTTAAAGTCCCCTGTTATTATGCTGTTATAGGATATCATATTGATGAGACATATTAAGGTCTTTTTCAAGAATCTGGGAGCATTGAATTTGGGTGTGTAAATATTTAGAATTTGTAAAGGATCTGTCCATCTATGTAAGACAGGTGTTAATGTCCCCTGTTATTATGCTGTTATAGGATATCATATTGATGAGCCATATTAAGGTCTTTTTCAAGAATCTAGGATAATCAAAGTTGGGTGCATATATATTTAGAATTAAAAGTTAGAATTTGAATGTGTTTTTCAATTCTTCCCTTGACCAATATGAGGTATCCATCTTTGTCTTTTTTGACTTTTGTTGCTTTAGATCCACTATGTCTATAAATAAGATTGGAACCCCTATTTTCTTCTGAATTCAATTGGCCTAAAAAATTGTCTTGCAGCCCTTAACTTTGAGTTTTAATTTGTCTTTGATGCTAGGTGTGTTTCCTGCACACAACAAAGGGATGAGTGTGTTTTTTAATCCAATCAGCCAGTCTATGCTTCCTCATTGAGGAATTCAAGCCATTAACATTTATTGGGATAATTGATAAGGATGGTAGCATTCTAGTCATCTTATTTGGTGCCAATCCACTACCTAGTTTTATCTCTTGCATCATTGCGGAAGGTAGGTTTTGTCCTCCAATGTCTGGGTGCTTACTTTGCTGGTGGTCTGTTGTTATGGTCAGTGTGTAGAACAAGTTGAAGTATTCCCTGTAGAGATGATCTTGTTGTGGTCTTGTTGTGAGAAATTTCCTAAAAGTTTGCATATTATTTCTCCATCCATTTCAAAGCTTAGCTTAGCAAAATATAGAACTATGGACTGGAAATTTTTTCATTTAAGCAGATTAAAGGTAGATGACCAGTGTCTTCTGACTTGAAAAGCTTCATTAGGGAAGTCTGCTATCACCCTGATTTGCCCCCATAAGTCGGTTGGTGTTTACTCCTGGCAGCTTGAAAATCTTCTTTTTTGTTTTGACTTGACAGGTTCATCACAATGTGTCCTAGAGAAGCTCTATTTGAGTTGAGATGACCTGGGTCTGATATCCCTGTGAAAAGAGTATGTCTTTAGTGATATTTTGGATATTTTCATTTATAATATTCTCTAGTATGGTTTCCATTACTCCATCTGAGGCATGATTCTACTTCTTCTTCTGGAATACTTATAACTCGTATATTTGAACATTTCATAAAGTCCCGTAATTCCATCAGTGAATGTACTATTTTTTCTCTCTTTTTTGCTGCCTCTCTAACTATCTGAGTTATCTAAAGATATTTGTCCTCTACCTCTGACCTTCTTTCTTCTTATGGTGTAATCTTTTCTTGATACTTTCTATTGCATCTTTAAAGTCTGTAATTTACTACTTCAATTCCTTTAGCTCTGCTATATCCTTTCTGTATTCTTTATATCATTCATATCTTAGTTGATTCTGTTCTTGTATTTCCTTTGTCTATTTGCTATATTTTAATTTTCTTCATTATTACATAAGCTATATTTTAGATTCCCCGTCTATCATTTCTAATATTTCTTTATAGGTGGAATGCTCTACAGTAGCTAGGATTCAATCCTCATGGTGCCCTGGCATGGAGATTTGCTCTGGACTATTTTTTCATGTTGCGGGGATTTTTCTGCTGATTTCTTTTATCTGTTTCTTTCCCTAATTTTCCTTCACGTCATTTTTGTCTTTAAGTTAGACCAAGTTAGACTTATGCCTCTGGTCAAAGGTTTTGGTGAGTCTTTTTGGTACAGGACTAAAAGGATGAAAAGTTTGATGAATAAGAATGAAAAAGGAAACTTTTAAAAAATAAAAAAAAAGAAAAAGGAGGGGGTGAATAAAAGGGAATATTGACAAAAGGAAGGGAGGCACAGAAAGAGTTTGACAGAAATAGTAATGGTGTACAGTAAGTGCACACTTTAAGAACTCCCAACCTCATGATGTACTGTGTTGAAAAGTTCCCTTGAGGTCAGCAACCTTTGCCAGCCTGAGCAAACACAGTACCCCACCTTCACCAGATGAGAGGAAAGATATGTATACCATAAATCAAACCAAAATAAACAAACAGAAAACCTTATTGGATAATATGGGGTGGCAGGACAAAATAACTGGGGCAGGAACAGTAACAAAAATGAATTTTTTCTTCTTCTTAATTTTTAGAGACAGAGTCTTACTTTATTGCCCTTTGTAGAATGCCTTGGCATCACAGCTCACAGCAACCTCCAACTACTTAGAGGCAATTATCTTGCCTCAGCCTCCTGAGTAGCTATAACTACAGGCACCGACCACAACATTCAGCTATTTTTTTTTTTGTTACAATTTGTCCAGCGCCAGTTTTGATCCCTTCTGTATATGGGGCCAGTGCCCTGCTCACTGAGAAACAAGCACTGTCCTGAAGTTCTTCTTGTTAAAAAAGGCAAATAGAAAATTGTATTTAAACAAGAAAGAATGAAGAAAGAAAAGAAAAATGTAGGGGGGAAATGTTGAACTTAAAAAAAAAAAACATAGCAGTATTCATGCCTTCTGAATGTTGTCTGGGCAATAGGTGGTCTTCTTGGGAATGAGATGCTAATCCCAATGTTAATACAGCTGTACAAGATGGAGAGTGAGGCATCTGCTGACTTCTTTGCCCTCAAACCCCACAGGGCTGAGAGTCTGAATCTATCCTGAGCACATTTAAAAGACATTTTAGGCTGTTAACCTTGGCCAAGCAGAAGCTTTCCTGTGAAAGCACTTGTTGCTGTCATTTCTCCTGCAGTGGTTGCCTATCTGTTATGCCAAAACTAGCCTCAATCTATGCCCCTGAAAGCTGAGGCTGCAAGACAGCCCTCCTAATGCCAAACAGTGGACTCCCCATTTTTCCCCTGAGTCTCTTTCCTGGACTTTGGCACTGCTAACAGTCACTGGATAAATCTCCCAATTCTCCCAACCTGAGCCTCTGCAACCCTTAGCGTGGAGCCTGCCAGGCAGTTCCACTACAAGGGCTGTGCATGGGCCCATTGCCAAATAATATTAGCTCCATTCTGGCCCAGTGACTAAGTCCCGACGCTGGACAATGCTTAAAGTCACCAGCACTCTCACTCAAGTTCTCCCAAGGTTACTCAACTGAGTGTCCCAGCCCAAAAAAACCAACAACCTACAGGGATGGCCTTCCCTGTCTGTAGTTTCATTGCTGTTGTGGATACAACTGCTGCCTCAGACCCATCATAACCATTTGCTGGTTTTCCACTGCTTTTGTTCTCCTCCTGGGGTCCATACATCACTTTCTATCTCCCTGCATCCTTATAGGGATGTTTCTGGGCAGAACCCACAAGCCAGAGATACCTGGAGTCTTCTCTCCCTAGCTTCACTGTACCTGGTTGCAAAGAAGCTGCTACTCAGCTAACATCTTGCTTCTCCTCCCTCTCCTCACTTACTTAATTATTGAGTTGACACATTTATATTATATTCTTAATAGATTTGACTTCTACCCTTGTAATCTGCACCACAGGCGTGGTCCCACCATTTACACTACCTCCATGGACCACCCCTCTCCCTTCACTTCTCTCTTTCAGTATGGGTTATAGCTATGTTTTATCATTCTTTCCAAAAGGAATATATTAGGTTGCATTGCCTCTAGCAGTGTACAGCGTTTCCTTCTCTCCATATACACACAAACATGTGTAGTTTGGGGATTTTGTGATGTGGGATAACCTTACTGTTATTCCTGTTCTAGAAACTCTATCCAAAGACATAAAACAGAGCCTGGTTCTTGGCAATTATCTGGTCTATCACCCTCTTTCAGTACTTTCTTCCTATACAGGACCCTTAACCGAGGAGCTAGATGGGAGCCTCTAAGGTGCTTCCTAAGTTCAGAGTTGCATTGTGACCTTCTAGGCAGATTAGCACCATGGGCATCACCAGGTACCAGGAGGAGAGCCCAGAGGAAGATAATGGAGAAGAGGGTGAAAGCCCACAGTGAGAAGAGGGATGAGGTGGGTGAGAAATCAGGCTTCAAGCAGGGTCTGTAAAGAAGGTGGTAAGAGAGACGTAATGACAAGATCTGGTCTTTGGAAGGCTAGAAGATTCCTGGCATGCACCCTTGGGTGACCTATCTTCATGTGCATTGAATGGGGCAGTTGGTCCTTTCTGGGAAGAGTGAAGGGAAAGGATGCAAGAATCAACAATTGCTCTCTCTTATAGGAGAATTAGGAAAATGCTTCATATTTGTTCAGTTAAACAGGTCATAATCTAGGGAGAGAGGGAGTCCTTACCCTTGTTACATGGAGACCACGGGTTACATCATATGTGCAAGGTGGAGGACAAGGCCAGCTTGATGTGTACTAGTTAAACTACTTATAGAGTTTTTTCTTTCTCTAGGTCAAAAGTGCTTTCAAAGACATGTCTATAAACTCTGAGGAAGAATGAGTAGAGATGGGAGACAAGGCGATAACCTCTTATAAGAATGGGGAAAAGAAGTATAATGTGCTGATTGATACAGGTAAAAGGAATGCTAGATGCAGACCAACCTGGGAAACATAAACACATTTTCAGTCCCAACATTATTTCAGGTTACCGTTGGGTGGCATTGTCTGCCCACAGTTCCCTTCTCTGTGGAGCCAAATCTGCAGGGAAATGTTGTTCTTTTGTGTCTATGTAATGCTTAGAGGCAAAATGTGGCCATGTAGAGGTCACATTTTGACCTTCAATGAGACTTTCCTAGTTCAAGAGACAGAGGCACACTAGCTTTGTAGTACTTCCCATTGCTTCAGTCCTTTCTTCCTCCTGTTGGGGTTTTCCGTTCAGGACAAAGATTTTGCTTGTTTTCAGTTCTCAGACCCCCTCAACCAGGATTCACGTTGTCACCAAAGACAAGTCAACAAATCCGACGTGGGTGATGGGGAGGATTCAGATGAAGAATGGATACCTAGTTAGCAAGGTGAGGGGCCAGAAGATTTAGACATAACTTCTTGAAACTAGCCTTGATTTAGGTATCAGTTACAAATAACCAATTAACAAAGGAAACAGAATATTACCTCAAAAACAGAAATGTTCAACAACAACCAAGGCCTGAACAGTACATACTGTAATAGACTATTCATACAAAGTTTTCAAATGTGTAAATTAATCATATATGTATGTACATGTATATATATCATTCTATATATTATGATATGTAATATATATAATTTATAAATATATATAATTTACAATATTCACAAATTATATATAGGTATGTATGTATATATATTAAATATAATTTACAGATACATTATTAAGTAATAAATGTGTAATATCTGAATAGGAATAGGAATACCAAAATCAGAATAGTTGTTATTACAACAGAAAGAAGGGCTGGCAGATGGTTTCATTGTGGATTGGTTGGGTTTTTGTTCATTTTTATTTTTATTTTTGAAATTTCTTTTATACAGAGTCTTACTTTGTTGCCCTCCTGGAGTGCTTGGCATCATCATAGCTTATAGCCCTCACATTCTTGGGAGCAAAGGATACTTCTGCCTCAGCCCCCCAAGTAGCTGGGATCACAAGCATGCACCACAATACCCAGCCTGTTGGTTTTTTTCTTTTTGTCCCCATTTTTAGTAGAGGGTATATTTTGATCTTCTTTAAGATTGTCTAGAACTGGTGAGCTCCAGTAACCAGCCAAACTTGGGCTCTCAGAGTGCTAGAATTTAAAGTCATGAGACACCATGCCTGGCCAGTAATTTCCGTCAGTTCAAAGTTTGTTCAATGTATTTGTCATAAAAAGCCAGTCAATTTTTTTTATTTATTGAATGATATTGTCTTGTTATGTTTTACCAGCTTATTTTGGATTCAGTCATTCCTCCCAATTCACCCTCCCAAGTATCTGATACTGTATCTAGCTACAGTCAATTTACTTTTTAAAGAAATAAATACATTATCTACCTTCTGAAGATAGGGTAAAACAGAGGTGAATTTTTGCTTATTTAAAAAATAAAATTTAAGAAAACTTGAGATGCCTGCAATAGAAGCATAGGCCTTAGTGATACTTCAGAAAACATTTTCTGATGAAACAGGGATGAACACCCCAGATTCCCAAACTTAGTCACTTACTTTTCCCAATTTAGATCTCAGGAGAGAGGAGATTGAAGTGAGGAAGTATAACCTGTGAGGAAGTATAACCTAAAAGAAAGAAGGGTCATGCATACAAAGAGATCAGCAAGCCTCAGGATGATGACTTTCTCTGTGACCCTTGGCCCCAACACACATGAGGCTGTTATGTCCGGGTACAATGATTTCATCTCATCCATTGGACCTCAAATCATTTCTTTACTCTGTCTTGGAGAACATAACTGACTGAAGCTAAAGAATGTGAGCACTGGGCTACTTCTGTCAAGGACGTGCATTACATCATTCTGAATGGTTTCTTCTCTCCCTTGCAGATTATGAGATTTGTAAAGGCCACTGCAGTGGACAAAAGCCATCCCAGTCACTCAGTCCTCAGTCTGCACCTGGGCTAGCAATTAGAACTTCAGGAATCCCTGATGCTTGCTATGGAGTTTGGAATGAGGCTTCTGATCTCAAGCTAGGGCTGAACTTTTGCCCTACTGAAGGTGAGGTCACAGAAGACAGAGAGGCAGCCAACAGTGGATACTCCTGGAAGGTGAGAAGTTCCTACCCTTTCACCTGTTCTGCCTTTCCACAGCCATTCTGAGCCTTTGGTGGGAAGTTTCCCTTTTACCTAGGAGGTCATACACAGGTCTAACATGGTCAGCTGTGTGTGCCCAGGGGTCACTGCATAGAGAGGGATCTCCAATGTAAAGAAAAGTGAGAAAGCAGGAGCTCAGTGGCACCAAGAAGAGTTGTATCTTCTCTGGGGGCCTATGCTTCAATGAAACAGAGGGACTAAGACATGGAGCTGGCACTTAAGATTGTCAGCTAAGTCCATACAGTCTCAGAGGTCAATGATGACAGTAGATTTAAATTAGTCATCTTATTACTACCCTGTAAACAGCCTTTAACTTATTTATTTTTGAAACTCACATCACCACAGAGAAAAAATCCTATGTGTTGTGGATGGGAAGGATGAAACTCTGGCAAACTGGATGAGGTAAGACCAGTAGTTTTCTGGGCTCCAGAGAGATTTTTTCAATCTTCCAAGTTCAGATTCCTTTCTCTGTTAACACTCTTCTTTCAGTGTTTTTTGTATCCTGTCTTCTTGTTTTTCTTCACATGGTGCTCTTTTTTATCACATTTAGAAAAAATGATAACAACATAAATGTTAGTATTTATCAAAATATCAATCCCTATGACACACAAAATTGAGGCAGCAGGATAAATCTTGAAGAGCGTGTATTCACAGGGGACACTGAATTCAAATTTTATTTTAATCTACTCCACATTTATTAAGCACTTAGGATCTTCCAGTTTTGAAAATGAATTCCATAACTGAACAGTTGAGGCAACTATGGCATTGTGGAGTATGCATTGCAGACAGGCACAAAATACTTAATTACAAAAATATTTGTCCATAATTTTACTGTTTTCCAAGATCCAATAACATGCTAAGTCATCAAAAAAAAGACAGACACAGAACACTTAAATTATAAAAATATTTGGCCATAATTTTTCTATTTTCCATATCCAATAGTATGTCAAGTTATCATTAAAAAAGACCTTTAATATGTGAGCTTTGGAGATCTTCCTCTCCCCAATGAATTTAATACTATGCCCTGTCACTTTGGGAAATGAGCTACAGGATAGTCCTGGTTGTCTGTGCTGAACCAGCTCCTCTCCATGAGGGACTCTCACCTTTTCAGAGAAGATAAATACAAATAAACAATTACTGTTGTGTTATGTTCTGCTAGGACAGTCCTCCACTTCTATCTGGAGAAACTGTGCAGGTACTATAGGTAGCTTCTCATCATGACAAAGCTGCCTTGGACTGCAGTGGAGAATGTTGTGTGCTAATCTACAAGGAGAGCACATGAGCAAGCACCAGGTGCTATGACATAATTACCATAGGATTTAGAGAAGCTTTAGGTAACTATGTCTTACAGCAAATGAAGATAGTGGCAAGTCTGGAATTGGGCTTTGGAAAATGATTTATTAGGCAGCTCAGGGAGGATTCTATGCAGGATGAGCCTCATAAGCAGGACCTAGAGGCAGGAATTCACTGAACCCTGAAAAGACTAGGTTTCAGGCAAAGAGCAGTCTGAAGAGCACTAAGAAGTGTGTAGCACTGGAACATAGAGGCCTTGGCCACAGGGGACAGGCCACATGTGGACCTGACAGGTAGCGGGAACTCACCACTGTCTTCTTTCCTTCTGATGCTCAACCCCAGGTATGTGAAACATGTCCGAAATGCAAAAGGAGCAGAACCTGGTGGACTTCAAATATCACAGGCAGATCTTCTATCGTACCTGCCAGTTCATCAGGCCAGTCTGTGAGCTGCTGGTCCAGTATGGGTATGAGTATGGCCAGGAACTGGGCAGCAAGAGGGGCAGCAAGTGGAAGAATGGGCTTATGGAGAGGCAAGGTAGTCACCATAATGTCTTCCTAGGAAGTAAAGGGAAAGAATGCTTCTCCTTATGGATTTGCAGAGTTCAGATCTTATTGAACAGTAATTTTATTTTTATTTTCTATATTTTTTGTTTTATCAATAGAATCTAACTTTGTTAGCTAGGCTGGAGTGCTGTGGCACAGTCATAGCTCACTGCAGCCTTGAACTCCTAGCCTCAATTGATTCTCCTTAATCATCTTCCCCAAATTCTTGGACTATAGGCCTGAGCCAGTCTTGTTCAACTCTTTAGTATAGTAAAATGCAGTGTAGAGTCAGTAAACTTCTCAGTCAAGTGCTTCTGAAATTAAATATTCATGTCACATGCCTTTCAATCCTAGGAACAATTTTTCTAATTGTAGAATTTTACTCTGATTTCATATTCTAAGTACTTCAGCCACCAATTTATAACATCGGCACCATAGTGTTGAAAACCTTGTAGGCTAAAGGCAAGTTGTCTCACCTATCAGCTCTCTCAACAAGGTAATTTGTTCTGGCCTACTTAGTTTAGTTGTTTACTTTAAAATTTCTCCATTTTTCTTAATGATTATCTTGAGACATTTATACTGTATACTTAATAGATCCAACATATACCCTTGCAATATACACTATGGTTGTGATCTCACCATACACCCTACCTCCATCTGAGTTGCCCCTACCCACCCAACCCTCCTGCCTCCAACATCCTGGGCCTTAGTTGTGATCTATTCTTCATATGAAAATGTGAGTGATTGTAAATGGATTTCCTAACAGTACTGAGTACATTGGATATTTTTCCCACCATTCTTGGGATACTTTACTGAATAGTATATAGTCCAGCCCCATCCATATATTCTTATATTTTTATTCATTCACTCATTTTCTCAAGTAGTTGTCATATGAATTCCTGCTTTGTGCCAATGTTCCAGGAGCTAGAAGTTGTGCTTGAACAAGACACACAAAATCTCAGTTCCTGGGCAACTGACACATAAATGAGGACACACACATACACAGAGACATATGCATATCAGACTGAGATCAATGCTTTGAACAACATATATCTTAGAAAAGCACCAAGGCATCAGTTTGAGGAGAGGATGAGATGTAGCAAGGTGGTCAGGAAATTTTCACTCATGGGATGTCATTTAATGGGTGGCAACACTAGTAGGCAAAGAATTAGGGGATTGTTAGAAGTTAGGGTACCAGAAACCACTCAGGTGAAGGAACCAGGGAGGGTAAGATCAGAGGTGGGACAGTCACAGAGAAGCCTAGAAACACAAAGCCTATCATTTATGCCAAGACACTGTGTTTTCCAGAGTGAGATGGCAACTACTGTAAAGTCTCACTTATTTTTTCAGTTCTCCACTCTGAGAAGATGCAGTGGATAATCTCCTGAATGATTCCTCAGTCTCCAGGTGGGAGAGAGGAGGGTGAAGTTCCGGGAAGAAGAAGTCTGATTAAGGATATGGGTCAAAACCGGACTTTGTATTGTGTTTGAAATGGGCTGAGATTGAATAACGTAAGTCAAGCATCAATGCTTGCTGTGTAGGCCGAGGAAGGACAGATTTTCATTTTGGACTTGTGGCAAACACTGCAAAGGATCTAGGGATCAGTGTGACAGAAGTGAGCTCATGGAAGGGGTGGATGTGGGGGTCAAGGAAAGTTTGAAATGGCTTGGAAGGCATTCATAAAATATGAAAAAGAGTCACCTCAGCTTTATCTATGTAAGGAGTGTATGTGTCTCTGAACTACTAGAGGGTCTCTGACCTATCTAATTTGTAAAGAAAGTACATGACTGGGTATTTATGCATACTTAAAGATTTATTGGCCCAGTGGTTCATGCCTGTAATCCTAGCACTCTGGGAGGCCAAGTTGGTTGGATTGCCTGATCTCAGGAATTTGAGACCAGCCTGAGCTAGAGCAAGACACCTTCTCTAAAACATACCCAAGTATAGAATTTAAATGCATTCTTCTTAGTGAAGTTTCCCAAGAATGGAGAAGCAAGAATTCAATGTACTCAATTATGATATGAGGATAGTTGATGGCAGAACATGGTGGGGGGCCAGGAATGGGGATGCAGAAATAGGTGAGGAGGGAGGGGGTGATGGGTCACAATTTTTGACACACCAGTTAGGGGCAGGACAAGTCCTAGAACTGTACCTAGAAAACGCAAGTAGTATAACCTGGTTGTTTGTAGCTTCAATGATTCCTCAGCAATTAAAATACATAAATAAATAAATATCCTGTGTTGTGGCAGGTGCCAGCTACTTGGGAGGCTGAGGCAAGAGGATTTTTTAAGTCCAAGAGTCTGAGGTTGATGTGAGCTTTGATGCCATAACACTGTACTGAGGATAAGAATGAGAGACTCTGTCTCAAAAAAATAAATAAATAAATAAAATAAATAAATAAATAAATAAAAATAAACAGAGCTGATTTGTCTAAATATCTTTAAAATATTTTTTATTGAATACTGATGTTTAAAAAATGATTTGGTAAGTTAAATTCACCAATATTATTTAAAAATAAAGCAGATTGATGTTCATGTACAAAAAAAGACAGTGACATATACATGTTGTAAGATTGAATAAGGAGCAGGCAAGAGCATCTAATGTGATTATATACTACTTTCCATCCTTGTCTGTGCACATATATTTAAAATATCAAGAATTTATGAATGATCATCATTATTCATAGTTTAAATTATTATCTTTATTCTAAAATCTAATTTATGCATTTATTTGATGTAGAAATTTCAATTCTAGGATTCTATTTTAAGATAATTGCAGCAGACATTCACAAACATTTTCAGTGATAAAATTTTTAAAATGGTATTTTTAACACCAAATACATGGATATAAAATAAATCTCCAAAAGTAAATGATTGTTTAAACAAGGTGTCATAGTATGTATCTATACAGTAGAATACTATGCATCTTATACACCAATAACTTTTTATTATTAAAGTATTTTATTTAAAGAAATAAATATTTCTGTCTTAGGAAAAAAAAGATGTACTAAATAAAAAATAGAATGCAAAAATGCACTGTAAAGGTCCACTAAACCCTTGGTGAGAGACAGTCTGCTTTGTTAACTCAGAGAAGAACGATTAGTGGAGCACGCCTTAGCACACAAGAAAGTACAGGGCACAGGCATTACTTTAGGCCTCTTTTGCATTTATTGTGATGCAAATCTTCCTCTCTCTCAATAGAACCAAAGCCAGAGTTTCATGTGTGTCCATCTTGCTCTCTGACCTTCTCCACTAAGAAATACCTCAATCAACATATAGAACACACCCACACCTCTCAGGTCTCCCTGGGAACATCGAAAGAAAACACCTCCAATCAGAGAATCCCTGCCCTGGGGATCAGAATCAGGAGAAGCAGCAACTTTCTAATCCACACAGCTTGAAAGACAAAAACAAAAATCAAGAAGTCAAAGAAATGTCAAAATCCTCTTATAAACAGACAGAGCAGAGTAAGATTTCAGGAATATTTCCAGGACAAATGAGGAGTTCTAGGGATGGAAAAAGAATGATAGAGGAAGAGCCAGGATCAGTCCCAAAAGTGGGTCCAGGGAACACAGACCAATTATGTATGGCAGAAGAAACCTCAAGTATTGCAAAAATCAAGGATAGCAAGCGTGAGCAGACATTCAGTGATAAGCTCCTCACACCCAAGAGAACACACACACAGGAGGAGCCTGATGTCTGCAAGGAGGGTGGATAAAGATTTAGCCATAAGTTAAACCTCCTCAGACATCAGAGGAAACATATAGGTGAAAAGCTTTATGTTTGTAATAAGTATGTGTGAGGCTTTAGCCGTATGTTAACCCTTGTCACACACTATGGGACTCTCACTGAGGAAAAGCCCTATGTCTGCAAAGACTGTAGTTCAGAATTTATCCATAACTCAAATCTCAGACACCAGAGGACACACACTGGGCAGAAACCCTATGTCGAAAAGGAGTGTGTTCAAGGATTTCTGCAAAAATCACACCTCAATATACATCAGAGGGTAGATAGGAGCGAAGCCTTATGTTGGCAAATAGTGTAGACAAAGATTTAGCCCAAAAGTACAAGTCACACAGCACAAAATACACACAGTGGAAAAGGTCTATGGCTGCAAGGAGGGTGGATGAGGATTTAGCAAAAATCAACCCTCCTGACACACTAGAGGACACCCACAAGAGAGAAGTACAATATCTGCATGGAGTGTGAGAAAATCTCTATGTCTGCCAGGAATTAGCCATAAGACAGCACTTCTCACACATCACCAGACACACACAGAGGAGAAGTCCTGTGTCTGGCAAGAAGGGTGGATGTGGATGTTGCCAAAATGTACACCTCCTTGCACATCAGAAGAAGCACACAAAGCCTCCTTATGTTGTCAAGAAGGAGGAGTTACTCATTAGTAGTAAAAATACATTCCAATAGGCAAAAGTGGGCAATTATGGGCGTAACACACCTCTGCACCTTAGCTTTTGAGAGGGCTTTTGAGGAAACTGGCCCCTTAGTTTCCACAAGAGTAAAAAGAGCAGAAATATCTGATTAAAGAAATCCTCTACTTTCATGGTTAGAGATGATGAAGAAAAACAGTGGTGAGGAGGGTACTGAAGCATTTATGGGATGCTGACTGGTTATTCTTTCTCACACTAGTCCCCTCAATTGCTTCTTTGTGGGATGGGTTTGGCCTCCTGTTCTAACAAATTTTTTCATCATAAAATTCTGAATCCCCAGATGTACTTCATTCCTGTCTTATCACTGAACAGAGATGAGTCCCATAAGACCACAGGGAACTCACAGTCTCAGGTCTGGTCATGACAGCATCCAACCTTTGGAAAGGTATAAGCCTGGATTCATTTGGTCAAATTATTGGAGAACCAATTTCTGAGCCATGGGAGAGAAAGGGCCAGGGAAAGGAATTCTTTGGTATCCTAGAAAGTGTGCCTGCTTTTCCTACACAGCATTTATCCACTGTGGCAACACTCCTTTCATTTATTTGGTCAAATTATTGGAGAACCAGTTTCTGAGCCATGGGAGAGAGGAAGGCCAGGGAAGGGAATTCTTTGGTATCCTAGGAAGTGTGCCTTCTTTTACTACACAGCATTTCTCCACTGTGGCCACACTCCTTTCATGGCTTATCCTGGTTCCTCTCCTACTTTCTTCCAAGGTATGTAGCCTCCAAAGTGAAAGCCCACAGGGAGACATGGTGTGGATGTGAATGTATGTGTATACTTCATATAAGGATGTGTCCTAGGTATGTGTATCAGTGTGGGGGTAGGGGTTGCCAGAATGTATGTGCATTCATATGCACCTGCAAGTATGTGGGATATATTTTTGTGCATGCATGGTTATGTCCCTTGCCCATCCAGGAAGGAAGACCTTGCCTCTCCCAGGGGAATGAATCCTAGATTCTCACTCTTTCTATACAAAACATAAACAAAAAATGTAAAAGCAAACACCATCCTCTTTAAAATAAAAAGATGATTAAAAGAAATAAAGTGATGGCTTATTTTTCAGTAAAATACAGTCTCTGCCAGACCATGCCAACCTCAGGGATAGCAAAGGGACCATGCAGGATTACAGAGGGGTCTTCATGTTTTCCTGGTGGTGATAGGAATAAGTTCTTCCCATCCCAGCTGATACATGACAACAAGTGTTGAAGTTTCTCTTGGAAAAAAAAGTTGAGCAGGAGGCAGTGTGGTGAAGGAGACATTACTGCCCATAGAGAACAAGATCAGCCTTTGATTCTGGCTTCGGGATGTGTTCCTCATTCCTAAAGGGAGAATAAACCTCTCAGAATCAAATGTTCCAGAGTACAGAGACTGAGCAGAGGAGAACTTGGATGTTCAAAATAGACCCATTTTCCCCTCCAGCCTCTGCTGATTGGCCATTTTCACCAACTTCTCCTGTGGACTTTCAAATTAACTCTCCAAGTTCCATGCCACTTACCTTGGCTCCTTCCCTGGTCCAAGTCCTGACTTCTCCACTATCCTCTTCATCTTCAGAATAGTCTTCTGAATGTTAATGTGGTCATCAAGTGGACTGGAAGAAGAAGATGCAGTCTTTAGCACAGAGATAGCCAAAGTATTCATTTCTAAGGCTGCCATAAATAATTACTACAAATTAGATGGCTTAAAAACAGAAGTGTACTACCTCATAGTTCTGGAGGCTAGCATTGCACAGTCAAGTTTTTGGCAGAGTTTGAAACATGTATAGCAGGATTCTTTCTTGTCTCTTCTAACTTGTGCTTGTTTGCTGGCAATCTATGACATTCCTTGGCCTGCAAAAAGCACAGCAGAGTCAAACAGGAATTTACAGTCAACGAGCAAGTGGGGTCTGTGGATGGAAAGTTACTAAGAAGAAACCAAAGGGGTGATGGGGATTCTGGCCAAAACTATCTGGCAGAAGGCCAGCCAGAGAGATCAGACATCCCCTTGGGGTGTTAGAAGAAGATCACAAGTGGAGAAGATTCTTGCAACACTAACTTAGTGACGTCTTTGCAAACCCTGGATTTGGAAGGAAATGCACAGATCAGCCTGGGCAAGGCTCAGGAGTTTAAACAAATTTGCGCCAAGAAGAGACTCTTTGTCAAAGTAAAGACAGTCTTTCCTTTGAACAATAAGCTCATTTTCTGATTAGTCACCTTTTTTTCATTAAGACCAGCGGAATCATCTTTTAGGAGTTGACAGTGGAGCATGTTTCCTAGTTGGTGCTAACAGACATTTAATGAGAAGAAACTGCTATATAAATAAGGAATAATAGTTCCATACCTATTATTCTAGCACTTCCAGAGCTCCAGAGGAGAGGACTCAGCTTGAGACCAAATGACCAACATAACAAGACCCCCAATATCCAAATATAATGTGTTTTCTTTCCTTTTTTTTTTTTGTGTGTGTGTGTGTATAACCTGCTAGGCATAGTGATGGCTTATTTCCAGGATACTGAGGCAGAAGGATTGCATGAGGCCAGGAGTTTGTGGCTGCAATATGCTGTCATTATACCATTGCATTCCACCCTCGGAATTTGAAATAGACTTTGTCTCATAAAAAAAAAAAATGTAAATGTCAGGTGGTGTCTATATCTCAATGGGTAGGGTGCCAGCAGCATACACTGAGAGTGTTCAAACTGTAACAATAACAAAAATTAGCCAAGTGTTGTAGGAGGTGCCTGCTGTGCTGCAATAGAGACTGAGGCAAGAGAATAGATTAAGTTCAAAGCTTGAGGTTGCCTCTGACCTGTGATGTCAAGGTACTCTACTGAGGGTGATAAAGTGAGACTGACTCTGTCTCTGGGAAAAAAAAAAAAAAGCACTCTGAAGGACTTATATTCTACCTGGGAAGAAATATGACCTGAAATTTGACCAAGATGCCTGCAGCAGATAAAGGTTTGAAAAAGGGGAACCAGCAGTGAGCATGGTTTAAGACAGAGTGTGAGCCTATGGCCCTGCAAGAGAGGAGATTCTGATTTGGTCGTGTCTTCTCTAACACAGATGCCAAGAGCACAAAAGCTAGTGTTGACAAATGGCCAGAGTCCTCCATAAGACAGATGGCCACAGCTTAGTGTGTGTTCTACACTATCTGTGGCATCAGGAAGTTAGCAATATCAGTCTTCATGACCCTCCAAGGCCATATGACCTCCAGTCTCTCTGCCACCACATTGCTTCTTGAGCTTTTATCTCATGCTCTCTCTTTAAACAGGATGGCCATGGAGACTGTGATCAAAGTGACACTTCAGAATAATAAAGTCTAATAAACCCAGGGCCTATGAGGGGTCTGTCATGTAAGAAGCTGATCAGAAAAATGAGAACCACAGGAGTTTTTTTTTTTTTTTGAATGTTAACTACGTACATTGATACTCTTCTGGGGTACAGTGTGGGGTTTTCACATGCATTCTGAAATACTTCCATCAAACTGGTCAAAACAGCCTTCATGTCATTTTCTCAGTTATTGCTTTAAAACGTTCACATTCTACTCTTAGAAAGATT
>CAUYTI010087937.1:0-14837 GCA_963575145.1 Galago senegalensis | reverse complement strand
CCTGTGGTCCCAGCTACTTGGGAGGCAGAGGCAGGAGACTCGCTTGAGCCCAGGAGTTGGAGGTTGCTGTGAGCTATAATGCCACGGCACTCTACCCAGGGGGACAGCTTGAGGCTCTGTCTCAAAAAAAAAAAAAAAGAAGAAGAAAGAAAAGTTTTGCCTACAAATGAGACCTCTGATTTCATATAGAAAAAAATAGACATACACACTGTTATCTGTGATCAGCACACATTTGCAACTCCTATTCACTAACTCTACTATCTTGTAACATAGCATTGTATATAGTTTCTAAGCATTCCTAAAAAGCCCGGTGAAGGCATTACATTGTCTCTTGATAGTAAGAGATCTACCCATAAAAGTGATGTGCATGTAATATCCCATATATTCTACTAAGCACAAAAGGTATATGAAGAAATAAATATTGTACGTAAAACATGTAAAAGACAAGTGAAATCCGCCTTGCACAGTAAGTTGAGAGACTGATAACACAGTTTGCCTTTAGAAGCACAGTTAAATCACAGCAATACACATTTGTTTTGATAATGGCAGATATTTGGGGGGCTGAAATAAGGAAAAATAGATCTATTTTAAATAATCATGCTTGAGGAAAATAATCATTTTGAGAGGGAAAAATATCTCAAACTCTATCAACAAGAATTCACCTAAGAGCCATGTTTTCCACAAAAATTTCTGGCAGGTTTAGAGGGTTCAAAGGGACAAATCTCTAGAAGTTTCAAAGGGGAAGTTCCTTAGATCACCATCACCATATGAAAGGGAAAATATACAAGTATGATTCTGTCTTGACATATGGATACCAAATGTCACTGACTCTTCCCTGTCTACTAAATCCAAAGTACTACATCATAGTACTTTAAGGGCCTAGTTATTCTTTATCAATAATCTCACTGTTTTTCTTTCTTCTAAATACATTATTATCTAACATTTTATTTGATTAATGTCCATTTCCCTAATGAAACAATAAATGCAACCATAACTAGCACCTGGTTAGCTTTTATTGTTGCTGTAGTACCCCAAAAGACGACTAACACATAGTAGATGTCTAGTATATACTAATTAAATGAACTGGGCGGCACCTATGGCTCAGTGAGTAGAGCACTGGTCCCATATACCAATGGTGGTTGGTTCAAACCCGGCCCTGGCCAAACTGCAACAAACAAAATAGCCAAGTGTTGTGGCAGGCGCCTATAGTCCCAGCTACTCAGGAGGCTGAGGCAAGAGAATCACCTAAGGCCAAGAGCTGTGGAGGTTGCTATAAGCTATGAGACCATAGCACTCCACAGAGGGTGACAAAGTGATATTCTGTCTCTAAAAAATAAATAAATAAATAAACAAACTAACTAACCTACCTCATCAATCCAAGCTAAACAAAAAACTCAGAAGTCACAGTCTTCTTCAGGCAGAGAAAAATATAATGAAAATATAATTCAATATATAATCCTCAAGGAATGAAAAAGACTTGAATCCAAACTTCTCAAAAATAAAAGGGGCAGGCTTCCAAGCTGAACTATCTAGAACTGATGCATAGATACGTCTGGTTTGTAGCAGCAAACATTATAAGAATTATCAGATTAACCCCTGACTCTAATAACACAGCAATTGTCCTTGGCATGATGATGGTGAATAAACCTCAGTCACATAATCCACTTTAAGGAAATAAAAATCAATCATTCTGCTTTTCCATGTATGGGGAAAGGGTATGTACATGTAACATACAGGAGAAACACACAGACACACTCTAATAAGGGGAAACGGCCAGAACACATACCGAGAGACACTATTTTGACACTGCACAAAAGATAGAAAAAGTCATAAGTAAAAGGCACACTGACAAACTGAAAAAACAGAAAGTCAAAGTGAGGTGGGAGGCCTTGGATAGAAAAAACCTTCTTCACCACAGAGTAAGCAAAAACCAAATATACTAAAAATAAAAGAAGGCGATTTAAAGCAGGTTAGGAAGATTAATGTATGAGCCTGGATTACCCTACAACCCTTGAGAAAAGAAGAATGAATGGATGAGAAAAACTCTTTTTATTTTATTTATCCAATACTAGACACAATTTAAATTTAAATAAAATTAAATCAAATTAAAAATTTGGTCTTTTAGCCACATTTCAAGTGCTCAATAACTACAGTACTAAAATGGCACTGATAAGAGACATTTCCATCACTGCAGAAAGAGCTACTGCTTTACATTCTCGTACATCAAAGGAACAATCCCTTATAAAACATATAGCCAGGTATTAATAGCATCAACGTATTTTTAGTCACTAATACAGGCATAATTTTAAGACCACATTAGAATAGCATGTACCATATTACTATGAAATTATACTTCATTTGGGAAATCTTTATTTTCATCTTGTTTCCTAAAACAAAAAATGAAACTAAAAGCCTGTTTTGGATTTACATTTTCTGCAATTACAGATAAATATCTATGCCATATAAAATTAATGCTAAAATGTTAACCATTCTGTGGTTTATCTTACAAGGGTACAAGTGAATCTTTCTAAGAGTAGAATTTGAACGTTTTAACACAATAACTAAGAAAATGACACGAAGGCTATGTTAACCAGTTTGATAGAAGTGTTTCGGTTTGTGTGTGAAAACACCACACTGTACCCCAGAAGTGCATTAATGTACACAGTTACCATTCAATAAAAAAAAAAGAAAAAAAAATGTTAACCATTCAAAAAGAAAAGTACCAATAGTTTTTCTGGACATATTTGTTCAATACTTCTACACGTAACAACAAAGTATAGGCAAAGAAAAAAACAAAAATACTTCATTCACATCGTCAACAAATGAAAAGGCTATGTGGAAATAAAATTCCCCAGACATATCACAGTATTTGGCAAATGAACTAAAATCCAACATATGAAAAAACAGAATCATTCATTTCCTGCACACTCCACCATTCTAAGTCACTGCTTAAAGAAGAAATATGATCCAAACACAGCTTTTTTAAAAAAAGCTTACGTAAGATGATATATTCACCCTTCACCCTGACAAAACATGCTACATTATTAATCAGAAACTAAATAATCAAAAAGTTTAAATGACCAAATTCCCACGTAGCTGTGCACACTTGCACAGATACTAAAAACAAAGCGGTCTGAAATGTACCTGTTACCAGTTCTCAATCTGCTCCTCCTAACTTACAAGAACTCAGGCTCTTTCTGGTATCAGTTTTCTAATTTACAAAAAGAAAACTGAGCGAAAGTTCTAAATAGTAACACATATACAAATGGCCAATAACACAATTTTTAAAAATGTTCACCTGCAAGTAATCAGGATGACAGCACATTAATACCCATCTGAAATAACAGTCCTAAATAGGGCATTAAAGAAATGCAAGAGCCTAACCACACTTCTGAAATATCCACAAAAGAACAATTTTTGTCTGTGTTTTAATGAATATTATTATGGTTCTCTAAAATCTGTATGGCCTACCAGATTGCCCAATTAAGCCAAATATTCAAATGAGTAGCAAATAATAAAAATCTCTCCAGGTAAAATTAAATATATACTTATATTTAACACTCAGTCAAAAAAATGGGCATCTGAAACTTCCAGGGCAAAAGTGGAAGAAGCTAATGTGTCAAAAGTGGCCAACGCAAAGGCAGCACTCATACTTCATGATAGCCTTGACTTTACTAGATCTTTGAAACCTTATTATTGGGCAAGAAAAAAAAATCAGTAACGTGATGATCTTCTAAGGCAAAACTATATAAAAAACAAAACTTGAACTGGATTTTCACTCACAAATATAGAAAAAGGGCAGCAGAGGATGGTGGAGGAAGGAATCAAACATTCCAAATGGAAAGTAATTATTTTTGGTAGTTTGGGTAGAATTGAGAAAAGTGACAAGGGTGGAATGAAATTACCTGACCACTTTTCTCACATTACCTAAGAACAGAGGACATGCACATGGCAGCCAATTACCTGATGCTATTAGGTGAGCCTTCACTTTTCAGATATGGTTGGAAAGTAGGATCCAATCCCTGGAGTACTGAGAACCATGAATGAATTTTTTTTTCCTATAGCTGGTAAAACATATTGGAAAAAAAGTGGATTAGATCTATATACTTTGTGTCAACTATGACCATATTTAACACTTAGTCTAATTCATCATGTTCTCCAAGGAAAGTAATTTTAAAGTTTCCATGGAATTCAGATAGGGTTATTTATCACCACTAAGCATTAATGTCCTCATTAATTATCCTACTGTATATGAGACTAAACTTAGACTAGCCCGTGAAATATTTTTACCTAAAAAATGAAAATCGGCTCAGTGTCTGTGGCTCAAGTGGCTAAGGCGCCAGCCATGTACACCCAAGGTGGCAGGTTCAAATCCAGCCTGGGCCCACCAAACAACAATGATGGCTGCACCCAAAAAATAGCCGGGCGTTGTGGTGGGCACCTGTGGTCCCAGCTACTTGGGAGGTTGAGGCAGGAGATTTGCTTGAGCCCAGGAGTTGGAGGTTGCAGTGAGCTGAGATGCCACGGCACTCTACCCAGGGGGACAGCTTGAGGCTCCTGTCTCAAAAAAAAAAAAAAAAAACCCAACAACAACAACAAAAAAAGGAAAATCAATCTTTCTTTGAAGTATCTTTAATATATTTTTTAGACGAATATATTCTCATCCTTGTTTTTCTCTAAAATTACTGTCACAGAAAAAAATACATAAAAACACCTTCAAAAATTCATGCATATAAATAGAAAACAGAAAATTATACTCCAACTCAATAAGGAAAATAACCTCCAACAATAATATAGCTCTTAGCATACTTTTTATGTTGAGGATTCCGTATTCCATCAACTCTACATAAAACACTGATTTTACATATGACTAAGATAAAAGTACTACCAAGTAAAACACCACAGATTATGAGATCAACTTTTTAGGAAATGTTAAAAGGTGAAAAAAAGAGTATTAATTTTAAAATTGACACTATTAGCTGTATGGAATGAATGAACATATTGAGCCCCTTCTATGTAAACAATACTGGGAATACAACTATCTTGTAATAGACTTGATCCTTTCCTTCGGAAAGTTCCCATGTTCTTCACTTATCACCTTCCTGTAAGTGTCACCTTTCCAATCCATCTTTCAGTTCAGGCCATGAGGCCTTCCTTGAACACTGCAGCACAATTTATCTCCCATTCCACTCAATCCTATGTCTCCTCGTATACAGTACCACCCATCTGATCTTCCTACCTTCCTCTTCAGCAAACATTTGTCTTTATCCTCTAACTATAAACAGAATTCACTTATTAAAATCTGCTGAGTAGGCTCAGCGCCCGTGGCTCAAGCGGCTAAGGCACTGCCCATACACACCTAAGGTGGCAGATTCTTTTTTTTTTTTTTTTGAGACAGAGACTCAAGCTGTCCCCCTGGGTAGAGTGCCGTGGCATTACAGCTCACAGCAACCTCCAACTCCTGGGCTCAAGCCAGTCTCTTGCCTCCGCCTCCCAAGTAGCTGGGACCACAGGTGCCCGCCACAATGCCTGGCTATTTTTTGGTTGCAGCTGTCATTGTTGTTTGGCGGGTCCGGGCTGGGGATTCGAACCCGCCACCTTAGGTGTACGTGGCTGGCACCTTAGCTGGTTGAGCTATAGGCGCCGAGCCCTTGTCCAGCTTCTTAATGGAATTTTGAAGTGTATTTGTTATGACTCCGTTTTGACAACTATCCGTGATTATTCCAAACAAAGGATCTCACTTGCAGCAGTTGTTTGCTCAGAGATTTGTTGTCATTGCTCCTAAATTTAACACCTGAGCCTATTGATAAAGTCCGGAGTAATTTAAAAGAATAGTAAAAACCAAATCTTTTATGTTAAAAGAATATTTCAATTAATAAATAAAATGTATTTGCAGTTACTTTTTTGAAAACCATGATATTCTTGACTAGTTTTGAGAGATGATTTTTGTTTCTTATAAACAGGGTTGCTTAATTAGGATTGATTACTTAAAGCTTTTAAAGTGATCATTACTATTCATATGAAAAGTAATCAATAATGTTGAATCGGGCATTTTGTTGAGGATCCTTCTTGAATTTTAAAAACAGCTGTGATTGTTGAGTTTTTTTAAAAATCAGAAAAATTGCCCTCAAAATTAAGTTTTCATTCTCAGTCAAGACTATTTTAATACTTTTGACAGTTTACAGTGTCCATATTCTATTAAGTCATTTTTTTATTCATTTAAATTTTGGTAAATAAGAAAGGAAGAGGCTCGGTGCCTGTAGCTCAGCAGCTAGGGCTACAGCCACATACACTGGGGCTGGCGGGTTTGAACCTGGCCCCGGGCCTACCAAACAACAGTGACAACTATAAGCAAAAAAAAAAAAAAAAAAAGTCAGGAGTTGTGGCAGGTGCCTGTAGTCCTAGCTACTTGGGAGGCTGAGGCAAAAGGATCTCTTGGGCCCACATTTGAGGTTGCTGTGAGCTATAATACCATAGCACTCTATCCAAGGTAACAGAATGAGACCCGTTCTCAACAAAAAAAAAAAAAAACGCCAGGTGATGTGACAAACGCCTACAGTCCCAGCTACTTGGGAGGCTGAGGCAGGATAATTGCTTAAGCCCGAGAGTTTGAGGTTGCTGTGAGCTGTGATGCTTCAGCACTCTACTGAGGGTGACATAGTGAAACTCTGTCTCAAAAAGAAAAAAGGAAGAGAAAGATACAGTTGTAATCATTAAGGTAATATTTACAGTTTTCCTAACATGATATACTGTACAGAGTGTGCTCACAGTAAATAATTGACAATGGTGATATACAAAAAAGGTAAAAATGGACCAAATTACCTTCGGTGGCAATAATGCTAAAGCTAACTGAATTACTATAGGGATATGTATGCAGAGGATAAAGGCATCAGCCTCACAAAGGTCTCTGACGCTAATCTGACAAATGCTTTCCTGACTTTTACATTCCTTGTGTTGATTTTTTTTTAGCTTTGGGTTCTCAGAAACTGCTTTTGATGAGCATTTTAAAACTAAATTATTATGGACTGAGCAGAAGGCATGAAGTAAAAATGTTTATTTTTTCAGTTTCTAGAGGTTTTCCTTGTGCTCTTCCTTGTGTGTGTGTGTGTGTGTTTTATAGTTTTAGCATTTATAGCAACTAAATTAATCAAGTGACTGTTGGAGAATGCAGTCATTGTTCAGGGCTCTGGTTTCAAATTTGTATCCTCACTGAATTTAGACCTTAAAACTTCCAGAAAAAAAATATATTTTACAATTAACTTTATGGAAAAACTATGGTAAATCCTTGTTTATCCAGAACAATGTGACTGGTTTTTTTTTCTCCATTTCATGATGTGGCTTTGTACAGATGACTTTATTTTTATTTTTAAAAATATTCATTTATATTATTATTTTGAGACAGAGTCTTACTCTCTTGTCCTGGATGGATGACTGTAGTATCACAGCTTATAGCAACCTCAAACTCTTGGACTCAATTGATCCTGTTCTTTTAGCCTCCCAAGGCTGAGACCATAGGTAACCGCCACAACACCCTGGTAGTTTTCCTATTTTTGTTAGAGATGGGGTCTTGCTCTTGCTCAGGGTGGTCTTGAACTCCTGAGCTCAAGCAATCCACCCTCCTTAGCCACCCAGAGGATTACAGGCATGAGCCACCGAGCCTTACCTATGCAGACTAGTTTAAATAAATGCTAGTCTTTTTTTTTTAGACAGAGCCTCAAGCTGTCCCCCTGGGTAGAGTGCTGTGGCATCACAGCTTACAGCAACCTCCAACTCCTGGGCTCAAGCAAGTCTCCTGCCTCAGCCTCCCAAGTAGCTGGGACTACAGGCGCCCACCACAACGCCTGGCTATTTTTTGGTTGCAGCCATTATTGTTGTTTGGCGGGCCCAGGTTGGATTCGAACCTGCCACCTTAGGTGTATGTGGCTGGCACCTTAGCCAGTTGAGCCACAGGCACCAAGCCATAAATTCTAGTCTTAATAATCCTCCAAAATAGCTCTTTTATTGATTATTTTATAGTCTCTTAGTATCTCTTAGAATGTGATTCACTACCTGGACTATCTTCTACTCTACCAATATTCACCAAAAAAAAAGAAAAAAAAGATATTTCTAGCTATGGATTACATTTTTCAGGGTTTCTCAGCCTTTGTGCAATTAACATTTTGGCCCAAGCGGCACCCATAGCTCAGTGAGTAGGGCGCCAGCCACTTACACCAAGGCTGTCAGGTTCAAATCTAGCCCAGGCCAGCTAAACAATGGCAACGGCAACCAAAACAACAAAAATAGCCAGGCATTGTGGCAGACGCCTATAATCCCAGCTACTCAGGAGGCTGAGGCAGGAGAATCAATTTAGCCCAAGAGTTTGAGATTTCTGTGAGCTGTGACACCATGGCACTCTCCCTAGGGTGACAGCTTGAGACTCTGTCTCAAAAAAAAAAAAATTCCTTATTGTTGAGGCTGGCTATGCATTGTGTTAAGTGTAGTGTCATCCCTGGCCTCTACCCACCAAATGTCAATAGTACTCCCAGTTGTGACAGCCAGAAAATGTCTACCAGCATGCAAAATCACCCCTGACTGAGAACCACTTATTTTTCTGAAAGTAGTAGAAAACTTCTTTCCATGTATTACTAGGCCATTAGTTACTTTATTTGTTTCTGTCTTATCTTTGATATTCTACTTTTGCGGGCTGGTAGCGATGCTAAATTTATTGATAAAGAACTATTTACTTTTTTTTTTTTTGAGACAGAGTCTTTGTTGCCCTATATAGAGTGCTGTGGCATCACAGCTCACAGCAACCTCAAACTCTTGGGCTTAAATGATTCTGTTGCCTCAGTAAGAGGTGCCTGAGACAACACCCAACTATTTTGTTGTTGTTGTCATTGTTGTTTAGCAGGCCCTTGCCAGGTTCCAACCCACCAGTCTCAGTGCACGTGGCCGGTGCCTTAACCATTGAGCTAGGGACACCATCTATTTACTATTTTTATTTATTTATTTTTGAGACAGAGCCTCAAGTTGTCCCCCTGGGTAGAGTGCCATGGCATTACAGCTCACAGCAATCTCCAACTCCTGGGCTCAAGCGAGTCTCTTGCCTCCGCCTCCCAAGTAGCTGGGACCACAGGCGCCCGCCACAACGCCCGGCTATTTTTTGGTTGCAGCCGTTGTTGTTGTTTGGCGGGTCCGGGCAGGGGATTCGAACCCGCCACCTTAGGTGTATGTGGCTGGCGCCTTAGCTGGTTGAGCTATAGGCGCCGAGCCGATAGGGCAAGTTTTAATGAATGTCCAGCAGACAGGCTGGTATGGTGAAGGGAACCAACATTGTCCTACATGTTAGTTCCACTTCCTAGTCTCCTAACAATCTTGTTGATTTTAGATAGTGATCATTTTACAGATAAGGAAACTGGAGATGAGAGGGTACAAGTGACTTAAGTCACATGGTTAGGGGATAGCTGCAGCTGTTGGGACAGGACACATGGCCTTGGGGAACAGTCCTGTGTGGTCACGGAGATAGACCTAGAAGCTAGCTATGAAGTGCTTTGTTCTGGGGCCCCTTCCTTGTGCACATTTCAATCTTTATTCCCTTAACACTCACCCCTGCTTCCGTTTTTAGTTATGATCAGCCGGACCTTGGGGCCTGAGGTCGGTGGCAGCATTGGCCTCATGTTCTACCTGGCGAATGTCTGTGGCTGTGCTGTCTCCCTGTTGGGGCTGGTGGAGGCTGTGCTGGATGTCTTTGGAGCTGGTCTGTACTCTCTCCACCTAGTCTGGGCACCTCTGCGGGTCTGGGATTGTGAGATCAAGAGGGAGAAAATCCTCTCCAGAAGGGGACAAAGCGAACTACAACCTAGGCTTTCTTGTTCTCCTGCTGTGTAGCCAGCCTCCTGCAGAAGATGCAGACATCCTTGAGATTGTCTCTGCTCACAGGGAGCTTACCATCTAGTTGGGGAGACCAGGCTAAGATTCCTAAAATTGACATAGAGCCCCAGTGAGAGCTATGATGTCAGGTAGAGCTGAGGGGGAAGGGTGATGATGGCCTCTCTGATAGCAGGTGGACCAAGAGCATTTCACCTTGGTCATGGCTGAGGCTGGGTATGTCCGTAGGGTCAGTCTTTCTAACTCTGTCCTTGTCTCTCCAGATGCTTCAAGGACAGGTGGGCTCCATGTCCTGCCCCAGGGCTATGGCTGGAGCCTGCTCTATGGGTCCCTGCTGCTGGGCCTGGTGGGTGGGGTCTGCACGCTGGGGGCAGGCCTCTATGCCCGGGCCTCCTTCCTCACATTCCTGTTGGTCTCTGGCTCCCTGGCCTCGGTGCTGGTCAGCTTTGTGGCTGTGGGGCCGAGGGATATCTCCCTGACTCCTCGGCCTGGCCCCAACGGCTCTTCCCTGCCTCTTCGGTTTGGCCACTTCACTGGCTTCAACAGCAGCACTCTGAAGGACAACTTGGGCGGTGAGCTGGGCACAGTGGTGCCAGGGTTCTCTGGACATGAGTGAGGGCCAGGCCCTTAGAATCCTTGGATGAGAATAGGTATCTGAGGGAAGTGGGAATCTGGACCTCAGAGCAGTGCAGTTTAATTCAAATCTGCTCAGCATGTGTTTGTCCAGTAGGACATGAGAGAGCCCCCAAGACAATCCCTGCCTTACAAGAATTGTACGAGTCAAGCAGATAAGGATTGATCGCCCCAGGAGTCTAGAGGAGGGAGGCCCAACTGTGGCTGAGAAAGGCAAGAGCTAGATGGTGGTGGGGTTTGAGACCGCAGGGAAAGAAGACATCTCAGGAAAGAGCATGGGTGAGGGCCTGGAGGAAGGAACAGAGGAGGCAATGAGGAATGCCAGGCGGGGGTCTGGTGAAAGTGGTGGAGGGAGGCACAGGGTATAGGACAGGGGTCCTCAAACTTTTTA
This sequence comes from Galago senegalensis, assembly GCA_963575145.1. Taxonomy (NCBI): domain Eukaryota; kingdom Metazoa; phylum Chordata; class Mammalia; order Primates; family Galagidae; genus Galago; species Galago senegalensis. The sequence goes on along the minus strand of CAUYTI010087937.1, from coordinate 3,946 downwards.
AACAGGGGGCCAGTTCACTGGCCTTCATACTGTTGGAGGGTCAGACTGCAGGCCCTGGGACGAGTCAGCTGCTAAGCAGGACAGGCAGTGATGGCAAAAACACCTGGCAGGCCGGATAAATGTCCTAGGGGGGCTGCATGTGGCCTGTGGGCCATAGTTTAAGGACGCCTGGTTTAGGATGTGAGGAAAGGGCAGTAGCTCCAAGGTGCCTAGAGCTCTAAGAGGAATGCTGACATTGTCTTCTCTCTGGGAACAATCCCCCTCAGCTGGCTATGCTGAGGACTATACCACAGGGGCCATGATGACCTTTGCCAGCGTCTTTGCTGTCCTCTTTAATGGCTGCACAGGCATCATGGCTGGGGCCAACATGTCAGGTGAGCATTGCTGTCTGCTGCCTCCTTGGGTTGTGGGATTGCCACCCTGAGGGACCTAAGAAGTAAGAGGCCAGCTGACCTCTCTCCCTTCCAGGGGAGCTGAAGGACCCCAGCCGGGCAATTCCCTTGGGCACAATTGTTGCTGTGGCCTACACCTTCTTCATTTACATCCTGCTTTTCTTCCTTTCTGGCTTCACCTGTGACAGGTACTTGGGAGGATGAGGTTGGGTGTTGAAAAGGTGGTGCACCTGGGTCACCAAGGGCAGTGCAGGCTGGGGAGCAGATACTTATGGGGCGGAGGGAAAATGGAGGAGAGATGGAGATGGATAGCCCTTTACCTGGTGCTATCAGAAATAGTTTGGGGGTGGAGTGGGTAATGGATTTCTAGTCAATTTGCATTTCCACAAATATTTACCCTCTTATGAATATAATGTTGGGAACCACCACTGGGTGATTATCTCCAAGGCAGCCCAAAGGTAACCAGTGAATGCCAAGTGTATCCCTTTACAGGTTTGCTATATTACTCAGATCTCTGGGATTGGGGCTGGGTCAGTTGAGAGCACACAGCTCCTAACCACAGTGTCATGAGCACTTTCTCGCAAGGGTGCTATAATCGATGGTTATTTGTGTCCACCCCTCATTCCCTCCCTTGCAGGACCCTGTTGCAGGAAGATTATGGGTTTTTCCGAGATATCAGCCTGTGGCCACCACTGGTGTTGATTGGCATCTATGCCACATCGCTCTCAGCATCCATGAGCTCACTCATTGGTGCCTCTCGCATTCTCCATGCCCTGGCCAGGGATGATCTCTTTGGTGTGTTTTCCTCTGCCTCCTTGCTGCCTCTAAGTGTGCCCTCTTGAGTCTATCTCTGTTCCCCTTGGCCCAGGCTGATGTGTCTGTGCTATGCCATGGTTCTGTTTTTACAGGAGTGATCTTGGCACCAGCTAAAATTGTGTCCCGAGGGGGAAACCCCTGGGGGGCTGTACTGTATTCTTGGGTCCTAGTACAGGTGAGCCTTAATATTTAGGGGCCCTTCCCCCCACTTTACTAGCTGGCAGAATAGGATAGGGGTGGGAGACATGTATGAAAAGGCAGATGTGTTGGCACTTTGTGGGGTGCACTGGCACTTTGGACTAATGCCCTCCTTTTGGTCCCTGCCCAGCTGGTGCTCCTTGCTGGGAAGCTGAACACATTGGCTGCTGTGGTCACTGTCTTCTACTTGGTGGCCTATGCTGCAGTGGACTTGTCTTGCCTGAGCTTGGAGTGGGCTTCGGCCCCAAACTTCCGGTGAGAGACTAAGCAGCCTGTGTCCCCAGAGAGAAGGAGGGAAGAATGGGAAAGACTTGTAGCCAGGGGCTGGGCTAGAGATGGGAGTGGGGAGCCAGATACTTGGGACAGGCCCTGAGTTCCCTTCCTTCTGCCCTCTACCTACCCAGACCAACCTTCAGCTTGTTCTCCTGGCATACCTGCCTGCTGGGCGTGGCCTCCTGTCTGCTTATGATGTTTCTCATCAGTCCTGGGGCTGCCGGCGGCTCCCTTCTCCTCATGGGCCTACTTTCTGCCCTGCTTACAGCTCGTGGAGGCCCTAGCAGCTGGGGCTATGTCAGCCAGGCATTGCTTTTCCACCAGGTTGGGGGAACTTGGAGGGTGGTGGGGATTAGGGAAATAGTCTGGGAATCCCCTGCCCAGGGTCCCCCATCTTCCCTGGCTAGAATTGGCATTCCTACTTAAGAGGTACTGCATGGGGCTGTCTGTTGGGGCTCCTTCTCCCCACCACCTCTTCATTGTCCCCAGGTGCGTAAGTACCTGCTCAGGCTGGATGTCCGGAAGGATCATGTGAAGTTCTGGCGGCCCCAGCTGCTGCTCCTGGTGGGGAACCCCCGGGGCGCCCTGCCTCTGCTACGTTTAGCCAACCAGCTCAAGAAGGGGGGACTCTATGTGCTGGGCCATGTCACCCTGGGAGACCTCGGTGTGTTGCCTTCCCTCCCTCTCCCATCTGTCCCCTCCCTTTTCCTCTCAGACCCCATTGACCCTCCAACCAGCCTCAGCCCTGCCCTGGCCTATTTGGGGTTTGGACTTTAAGAGAGAGTAAGTGAGATTGGTCAACATTGGATGGCTTCCTTTTGGTCCTTTCTCCACAGACTCCCTACCCTCAGACCCGGTACAGCCACAGTATGGGGCGTGGCTAAGCCTGGTAGACCGGGCCCAGGTGAAGGCCTTTGTGGACCTGACCCTTTCACCCTCTGTGCGCCAGGGTGCTCAGCATCTGCTGCGAATTTCAGGCCTGGGTGAGCTACTCCCCTCCACTAGAGAGTAAACCACAGATTGCAGACTGCAAAAAACCCTCACAATCAAGTGCAGATAAGACAATGCTGAAAGATAACAGCCGCAGAGTGCGATCAGTCTAATAGGATAAGTTAAGGACTAGCAATGGAGTGACACTGTTGTGGTTTTCTTACTTTCTTCTGAGTCAAAAATTGGGTCATAGGCTCTGAAGAGCATATTTCTGGGGACAATGGGAGCATTATTTGAGTCTCGGGCTGCCCCATCAAATCAGATGGCTTTTAACCACCAGAGTTCAGAGAAATGAACCACTAGGCACTGATGTGGCCAGTAAAGGATTTGTGGAGAAATGGCAATTCAGCCTGGCTGTGAGAGGGGCTGAAGAGTAGGAAGTGTGATGATTGTGGCCCTCAGAGACTGCAACAATGGTGTGGGGTATGTGGGGTGTGTGAGACTGATGCTGTAGATGGTGCAGAGGATCCCAGTTCTTAGTGCTGAGGCTTCCAGTCTCCTCCAAATGCATGCTCAGCTTCCCTCTTCTTTCATCCTGGGACCGTGTGTCACCCGAGTGCATGCCTCCTCCACTTAGAACTAGCTAAAGTTCAACAGTGCTCTGTTTACTGTAAATCAGAACCCTGGAAAGTGCTTAGGAGGAGGTGTTTCATTTGCAGAATCATACCTGCAGAGATGTTTTGGGATATCATCAAACATTATTAGCCCAGAGCATCTGAGAACCTGGTCTTCCCTCTGCCCCACCTCTTTTTTTTTTTTTTTTTTTTTAGACAGAGTCTCACTTTGTGCCCTCAGTAGAGTGCCATGGTGCCCTAGCTCACAGCAACCTTGAATTCTTGGGCTTAAGTGATTCTCTTGCTTCAGCCTCTTGAGTAGCTGGGACTACAGGCACCTGCCACAATGCCTGGCTGTTTTTTAGAGATGGGGTCTTGCTCTTGCTCAGGCTGGTCTCAAACTCCTGAGCTCAAGCAATCTGTCTGCTTCAGCCTTCTAGAGTGCTAGGATTACAGGTGTAAGCCACAGGACCTGGGTCTAGCCTCACCTCTTTGTGCAAAGATACCACTATGTTCATGAAACTTATCCTGTGGAAGATAATTCCAGTAAAAGGGAAAACCCTTCTTTTAAGTGGTGAATTCTTTTTCTTTCTTTTTTTTTTTTTTTTTGAGACGGAGCCTCAAGCTATCCCCCTGGGTAGAGTGCCATGGCATCACGCTCACAGCAACCTCCAACTCCTGGGCTCAAGCGAGTCTCCTGCCTCAGCCTCCCAAGTAGCTGGG